>CM034299.1:29714747-29879792 GCA_019925795.1 Dendrobium chrysotoxum | reverse complement strand
TTTTGTGTAATTATATTAAAAAAAATAAATAGAAAGATGTGGTGCCTCAAACAACCTCAAGGCGTTCCGCTTCAAGTCGTACGCCTTATCTAAAAATATTGTATGCCTCACCTGAATGGGTAAGCCTTGCGCCTTGACGCATCCTCAAATCGAGGCGCGAAGGTGGACGCCTCAAATGTCTTTTTAATCGATGACTACTACGTAATAAATCAATTAAAATATTTTCAAGCTTTTATACAAAAAGTTCAAAATCTACCTCATCATGTATTTATGAATGATATTTTGTAAATATCTAACAAGCATCCTGTTTATTAAGTTTTTTGAACATGTATGGTGATATTTAGTGGGTTTTAAAGAAGCCCTTGACTAAAATATTCAAGGTGAAACTATTTTTCCTGTTAAGAGAAAATGATGAAGCAATATGTCATGTTTTCATGTGTCATACTTTTAAGTTATATGTCTTACAGTACGATGTTAAGTTTTTTATCTTTTATTATTTTTTTGAGCTTTGGCAAAATATATACTTTGGAAGACTTATTTTTTTTTTTTGCATTCATGCGTTTTAGCTCCACTTAGTAGATGAACTATGATATTTGCATGAAAAGTTGCGGTTCTACATAACAAGCTATCATGTAATGGGGTGAACTTTAGATGACACTGATTAAAGTAATTTCTGTAGGCTTCCATGCTACTAACTGTTCTTTGGGGAAAATTCAAAATAGGTACATTTAGAGTATCATTGGATTTGATACATATATTAAAGCATCCTAGTATCTCATACATATGTGATGCAGATGCCTCCAACTATAGAAAGTACCTATGCTTTTGATATTTTTATCAGATTCCATTGGATTGTGAGTGCATTTCCCAGCTTAGATAATGACCTTGTGGCAAAAATTAGATGCTAAAAAATGGTTGCTATGACTGAGTTTTTTTGTGTGGAGAAAATCGACCAATAGGACAAAGCAGTGTAGTTTAGTTTCAATGATTTTTTCCTACCGTAAAAATGTTTCACTCTTTCCTATGTAAGCCAAGTCGATGCTATATATTTTAGAAACCATAACTCAAAACTTTTTATGGTTAGCTCACTTAAGACTTGAAAATGCACAATTGGGTATTATGACATTTTCCTTATGTGAGGCACTACGTGAACCTCAAAACTAAACCATTAAATTAATAAAGAAATATGAAATAATAAGTAACATACTAACATCATAGTAAGATTATAGAAAGTTAAAGTAAAGCCATTAAAAGTTATATAAAGATATAACTAATGCTAGATAAATATTCTCTCTTGCTCTCGATTCAACATAAATAAGTAATTTAATATCTTAATTTATGAATTTAAAATTTCCCTAATCTGATCACTTGGAGCATATTTATTAAAATCTTCAATTAGTTTTATTTTATTTTCTCTCCACCCTCATACTAAAAAGAAGGAAATGGGTTTTCAACAATAAAAGGAGAGGTGTTGGAGGAGAAGCATTGGTGGCGAAGTAGCAATGACGATATAGCAGGATCGTAAGGGGGTAAGGGTTAGTGGCGTGCGGCTGGGATTTTGAGGTTGCACAAATTTTTCAGAAGTTTGATTTGATTTAGGCATGGTACATATATTTAATTATATATACAAAAGTTTATAAATCTAAAATTAAAATTACTTAAATCTTAATTTTGAGTCTTACATTTTATCAAAATTGTATGATTAGATTGGGACATTTAAAGAATGCTAAAAAAATATTTTTAAGAGTAAGATTTAATATCTTAAGATTTTGTTTGTGTATGAGAAAACTAATGTTATATGTGAAAAAATAACTAGTGATATTAAGAATATTGCAAAGTATGTGCTTGGAGCATTAAAAGGGAAAACTCATAATAGTAAAATAATTAGTGGTGGAATCAAAATGTAAAAATAAAAAATAAAAAATAAGAAACTTTGTTATAAAAATTTGTTTAAAGGTAAAAGCTTAGAAAATTGGGAAATCTATGTAGAGGTCCATAAGGAGCCTAAAAAAGTAATATGTTATGCAAAGAATTTAACTTTTAATGATTTATATAATAGATTAAATATTAAGGAGGATGAAATATGCATGTATAAGTTAGCCAAACAAAGAGATATAAGAAGTAATGGTCTAGTTTATATGAAGTGCATTAAGAATGAAGATAAAAAATTAGTTTTATAAAATATTCAATATAGGTGGATGAGATATTTCGATGAGCTTTTTAACAAAGATTATGAGAATACAATTAACTTTATTGACCTTAATATCATAAATGAAAATAAAGAGATTTGTTTATCATCATATTAGTAAAACCAAAGTTAGAGAGGCTTTAAAGAAAATGAAGTGTGGAAAATCAGTTGGACTTGATGATATTCCAATAGAGATGCGGAAATGCTTAGGGGATGAAAGAATTTCTTGGCTTATTGAACTTTTAAATATTATTTTGAAGACTAAAGCAGCGTCAAATGAGTGGAGAAAGAGTTTGTTGGTTCTTATGTATAAGAATAAAAGTGATACACTAGAGTGTGCGAATTATAGAGAAATTAAGTTATTGTGTCATACATTAAAACTGTGAGAGAGAGTAATTGAGCATAGATTACGATGTGATACTAATGTTTCTCAAAATTAATTTGGATTCATGCCAGGTAGGTCTACTATGGAAGCTATACATTTATTGAGAGGTTTGATGGTGAAGTTTAGAGAGAACAAAGAGGATTTACGTATAGTATTTATTTATTTATAGAAAGCATATGATAAACTCCCAAGAGAAGTGCTATGGAGGGTTCTAGAAAAGAAATTGGTTAATAATGATTATATTCAAATAATTAAGGATATGTATGCAAGAGCTGATACTTGTGTTCAAACACAAGGTGGTTTGACCAAGTTTTTTCCTATTTTAGCTTGATTACATTTAGGATCATCTTTAAGCTCATATGTTTTTGCTTTAGTCATGAATGTTCTTACTAGAAATTTGCCAGAGGATGTACCATGGTCTATGTTTTTTGTTGATGATATTTCTTCTTGCTGATAAGACTAGAGAGGGAGTTGAAGGAAAACTTTAATTATGGAGGTCAATCTTAGAGTTTAAAGGTTTTCATTTGAGTAGATCTAAAACCGAATACATGGAGTGTAATTTTAGTAGTATAAAATCTAGTGGGGGATTGTGATTGTGGGTGATCAAGTCATTAAAAAGAGTACACATTTTAGATATCTTGGGTCTATTGGTCGAAATGATGAAGAACTAGATAGGGATCTTTTAGTAGAATTCAAGTTGGATGGTCGAAGTGGAGGAACGCATTGTGCCTGCTGTGTGATAGAAACTCAAACTTAAGGAAAAATTCTATAAGATTATGGTGAGACCTGCAATGCTTTATAGTGCAGAAGCATAAAATTAAGTTAAGTGTTGCAGAGATGAGGATGCTCAGGTGGATGAGTGGCTTTACACTTAGAGACATAATCCGAAATGAGTATATACGTGATAAGGTTGGAGTAGCTCCAGTGGCCAATAAGATTAGAGAGAGTCTCCTTAGTGTGGTCACATAAAATGTCGACCTTCCGATGTCCATGTTAGGAGAGTAGATGTATTAGATATGGCCTATGCTAAGAAAGATAGAGGTATACTTAAAAGACTTGGTTACAAAGTATTAGAAATGATATTTTCTTATTAGATTTAAATGAGAATTTGACTCTTAATAAGATACAATGGGAAAAATGATTCATTTAGCCGACCCCACATACTGGGATAAAGGCTTGATGCTGATGTTGATGCTTTTTCAAAATTGTGTTAAAATTGTGATGAGGCTTGCCTCAAAGCGCTTCCCATCCCAACTAAGGTGTAAGCCTAATCTGGTATGCCTCACTTTAATTAGTTGCCCTTATGTCCTGTTGGTTTTGCATGATTTTCATCTTCAAATATGATGCTGTTTTAAAATGGGCATGTGTAAGAAAAAAGCATCATAGTCTAGCTCATGCTTAGCAGTTAAAAGAACAGTTTTAGAGGAAAATTCTTTGTGGATATAGTGAAACAAAATAGCCATGCATTGATTTCAAGATCATGTCATTAATTTCCTCTTTATGTATGAAGTAGCAATTTCAAGAATAGCGTTTCATTTTAAATCATAGAATATATGTCTCAAGGTTTTAAAGCACAGTGATGAGTTGTAAGGCTTCTTTTCCTGCATTTGGGAAAACTGTTGGAATTGTTAGACATGTGGCACCAATTTGTTGGGCCATAGATATAAGTGGAAAATATTTTTGAGGTTATGTTAATTATCTTTTTATCATACCTTTGCATTCATGGATAGTGTTTCATTTTAAAATCATTGGTTAAAGAAGAGTGCACATGTAGTTGATAAAATCATGAATCAGGAACTAGAGATAAACTAGGAGAGTTCTAACTTGAGATGTTTTCATGGTGAACATGCTAAGAAAGAGGTAAAGTTTGATGATGAGCAGAGGTAAAAGTAAGATTACAGGAATGGTAGCTGTAAATAGAAAATGATTAGACAGTATCATTAATAAGGTTTTTTGAATTCCTTGAATTGAAAATGAATGAGAAATTTTTTTTTGTATGCTTAAGAGATATCTTTATGACAGTTAAGCCTAAGGTTTAAAATCATCGTTTTCTGTCTCAAGCCAATATTAGAAAGTTTAAGCTATGTTATTAGACTTCTAGTCAATCATATAAGTCATGTTTGTGTACAAAATGAATCCTCATTGATATTGGAGCACTTAGTTATACTTGATATCATAGTAGCATATGATCTTTCAATAATGAATATTAAAAAAATGTAGGAGCTCTTAGTTATTGTGAAAATTGAGCTACTAAATCATTGATGAACTTTATTTAGTAAAAAGATGAATCTATAAGAGAATTTTGGTTGCTCAACATGCAGTATTAGTTATGGAAGTATTTCTTAGGAGTATAAAAATGATAATAGATAGTTGTCTTAGATTTTGATACTGAAAGTTAAATATATGAAGTTTTAATTTTGCAAGATATATTTTTAAGTGAGGCATATTGAAACCTTAAAGTTGAGGCAAGTTGCTTGTGGGATAGGTTTTTTTAGAGAAGATTGCATAAAGTTTCTAAGCGAGTGTAGAAATAGGTTGTATACAAGTAGAGAGATTTCATGGTGGTGTGAGGAAGCCCAAAATCTATTAAGCAAAAAGGTGCTTTAAATGTTAAAAAAAATTATCCCTTAGACATACAATAATTATGAGTGGCCTAGCTTATTCTCACTCTTGAGGGAATTTTGTGTTGGAAATCCATCTCTTGTTGGATTGAATTTTGACCTTCATCATCCCCTTCTAGATGCAAACATTAGAGAGGTTGGTTTTGTTGCCAAAATAATTTCTATTTGGTGGAATGGCTTTTCTTTCAAGTTCTTTCGAAGGCATTGTTTATGTTTAGGAATAAATTAAGAAGGAAGTGCGTCACTTCTTAGGACCATTACCAGCCGTGCGAGCTTCATGGAAATTCTCATTTGCCTTCTTCTAAAGTCAAACCATGCTAGCTCCTTAGGGAACTATACGACAATTTCCATCTATTGTTTAGGGTCAAAGTATTTGTTGGAATTTGACTACTGATTAGGCTAAGGTGCATATCACACATTAAATTTACCATCCTAATCATGTGTTTGTGGAGGGCTATTTTTGCACCTACAATAGTTTATGAAAAGTTGTTTGATGTCTCTCTTTATATTCATAAAATATGTAGCTTGTTTTTTTTTTAAACCTATGGATACTTTCACTAAAATTGTATCACAGCTATTCTATGCTAGGCAACATCCTTATTATTGGGAAGGGACTTGCTTTGACATTGATGGCCTCCATATACTCTTTGGATGCATTTGCCTGTTGTATCAAGCCTTATCTAGAATGGCCATATGCTCTCCATTATTTTATTTGCGTCAAAGTAGGACTCGATGCCATTGGTAGAGGGTTTTATATTTGAGTTTTTGATCTCCCCCTTTACCTATCTTAGGGCTCCTCCTTCCTTGAGAGAGGCATCACTTTACATGTGATTTTTGGGTTTGCAGTTCTAAGTGCTATCTATGCAGCCTTATAGCTTCTTAAGACCATAATTTAGATTTTCTTATTTTGGCCTCCATGTTTCGCATCCTTAAGGGAACCCCAAAGAAATGCATTTGTTGTGGCTTGAATTCTTTTGATATGCACCCATTTTAAGGAACTTTAAGTTATTCCCCATAAATAATTCTACAAGCACTATTTTTCAAGGGTCTTAGGATTGCTACTCTTTCAACCGATAAGGTATTAATCTTGCCTTATGCGCGCGCGCGCATATATATATATAGAATCAAAATAATTCAATGAGCAATTTCGATTTAACAAAATTCCTGCTTTCATTTTGAAACTTGAGTGCTAGTTGGATGTTGTGTTTGACTGTGGTGCAAGTGTGAGTATTTATTTTTGGCAAAAGGCTTTTCTTTGCATCGCTGTGAGGGCTAGCCAGAGTAGTTTTTGTGATTCAAGATTCATTTCAGATAGAGAAACTACTTGGAAATCTGTTGAACCTATGTTGTAGTAAATTGCTAGAAAAGCTAGTAGCATAAATAGTGATCCAAATAGAGTCTAAAGGAACGAACAATAGGAATGCGAGTTGTACTCGTGTTGCACTACCTCCCCAAACACCCACAATTAGGAATAGTGGGATTAGTACACTTTCAAAGAATACATAGAATAGTAGTCTATCTAGTACTACAAAGACTGCAATTAGTAGTTTTTTTAGTACTAGGAATGCCATTAGAAAATCTTTCAGGGAATGTTTCACATGCTGGTCAATAGTTCTTTTATTGCAAAAGAGAAGCACCAAGAGGAAGGGGCTTTCATTACCATATTGGCATTTTCAACAAAGATGCTTCTAGGCATACTGTTAACAAGAGATATTAAGAATTTTTTAGGTAAATATTCTTACCCAATTTGGCCTGAATAAAATGTTATATCGAAACGACTTCTGCAAAGCTTCTTTCATTTAATTCATTCAAAACTTGGATTTGACCGCTTGCCCCCGAAACATCGCGTAGACCTCTTATTCTCTCCAGATATCGAAGTAGTCAGTTGTTCTTGAAAGCTCTGGTTGGTATCGATCGTTGAAGAGAGATTCAATGGAAGCTGAGTAGCGGTTGGAAGGTTTCCAAAAACCCGCAGACTGAAACAACGTTTTATTTTGGCATAGTTTGAAAATTGATGTAAATTTTATAATACAGTACTTATTAAATAGTTACGAGAAAAAATATTAGCTTACTTTTGCCAATTCCATGGTTGGGAAGATGTTATAATGGACTTTGTATTGTGATTGCCATGAATTTTTAGGAAGCATTTATAAACTACACATAACTAAACTATTAATTATAGCATTTATAAGTGCAATTTTGATGGGAACAAAAGGTACGTAGAATTTAAAATAGATGATAAGGGAATGATACATTTGAATATGAAATGTTTTCTTTAGGAGCCTTTAAGAAATTAACTATTAGAAAAGGCTAATTCAATTAAAATCATGCAATGCTTTGGGAAAAATTTTATAAATCAGAAACTCTTGTAAGTTTTGACATTAATTCAATATTCAATATATTTGATTGGATTTTTTTTCATAATTTTGCTAACAATATCTTGAATTCTTCTCTCTTTCAATCTTCTCGTGAGTTCACATTTGACAGTTTCTCAGACAATTCTACGTGTCTTATTCTTGAGGCTATTCTAGGTGATGAAATTGTGTCCACCATTGATGATGGATTTTAGAGATATCTTGTGCACGTGCATGATAGACCTGCATGTCATGATTCATGAATTAAATTGCACCAATTACAATATCTATGCCCGGATTTGCTTAATGAATATCAAATGCTAAATTTGTGAAATTGAATTTTTTAAAAGTTGGGGATATTTGATGAACATATGAATGAAAATGCAAATACGTGTTGGGATGAGCAAATTAGAAAACACTATTTTTATTTCAGTTTAGGATTCTAATTCTAGATTATATGATTTGTTGATGGAGACTATGGACAATCGTGATTCTCAGATAACTCCATCGAGTATGAAGAAATCATTTTCAGTAGTCCATGAGCGAAGATGAATCAAAACTAGGAGGTAGGAACTCTTGACCATTGGATTAGAAACCTAATTATAGGAGGATAGTAATGAGTTTTAAATTATTTTGGATAAGTTTATATTTTAAATTTTAATTTTATGTTAGGATAAATTCTTTTGTAATTATGTTTAAATTTGATGTTAGTTTATTTTTTAATGATATATAGAGCTTCTTCTCTTATTGAGTTTGTTTAGGATTGAATAAGATCATGCCCCAATCTATAATTTGTCTAAGGGCTTATTTCTACATTAAAATCAATTGAATATCTTCCAAATTCTCTTTCTTCTCTCCCAACTATCTCCTCCAACAGTTGGCTTCTGCAACAATCTAAACAGCCTGCCACCTGCCTACAGGGATTCAAACAGCTGCCTAGCAGCGCTGCCAATTTGTTCTAGCACAGCCAATTCTATTTGTTGCAACTTTTTCAGAGGTATCATGTTGCTACCCCTGCAACTCCAAGCTGCAGGCCGTTTGCTGCAGTCCTCTAAAGTCACCAGAGTAGGCCATGGTAATCTGCTTGCTGTCCTGGAGCAAAACAAAGGTAGAAACAACAGTTCTGTTGCTGTGCGGTCAGGTCCAAAAGCAGCAAACTTGATTGCTGTTGTAGCCATCTGGAAAAGGAAACAACTTTGGTTGTACTGTGGAGGAGAACCTAAAATAGAGAGAAAACTTACCAGTATAGCACAAAAACTCAATTGAGATAATTTTAATTTGATTAATAAGTCATTAATGTTCCTCTCAAAAGAATTCCTATAATTTTTTTCACCATTGTAGCCTCTTATTGCGGGCTTATGCCATAACATCGAGATGTTCACTATTGATCAAGTTGGTATAAGAGTATTGCTCATTGGTGCACGATGCAAGCAAAGAGGTGATAAAGCAAAGGGAGAGCCACTTCTTGTTTTGTACTCGAGTCGAAAGCCAGTAAAGAGATGAGGATAAGAGGAAGAAGAAAGCCAATCAATGGCTAAGCATGATTATGCATCTACTTTAGCTAACCAAGTGGCTAGAATGACATAATAGATTGATATCATGATGGAGCGGATGAGAATGCAACCAATTAGTAATCACTGCTATGACTAGTTGGTCGAGTCATATTTATCTGTATGATGATAAGTAAGATATTGCCACAACTCTTGAAGGAAGAATTCATTCAAAATATATGCTAAATTGGAGATTCCAACGTATAATGAGTCCACTGATTTTGAGGAGCTCCATGTATAGATTAAATAGTTTGAGACTGACTTCAATCTTATATGGGTTTAACACTCATGGCAACTCCATTTTTTGACTAAAGTCATGCCATCATGTCTTGGCATAGTGTAATGCCCATCATATAGATGAGTAAACATCAAGAGATGACTTAAGTGATGTCCAGAAGTTGATAAAAATTAGAGTTCTACCAGTGGGTTATGTTGAAAGTTATTCGAGGAATTGGCACAAATTTGATGCAATAATAAGTCAAAATGTGCAAGAATACACCACAGAGCCCCATTGTTAGGCAACGTTGGAAATAAATCTTGGGGAGATACTAATACTGAATGGTACGCCTTAGAATTACAAATGAACTCCACCCATTTTCGGTCACTAATTTCAACTATACCAATATAATTTAATATCACCATATAGTGCAAGTACTAAGGTAGAAGAAAGAAGTTCGAGAATCATTTGAAGAGGGGTCTTCTTTAGTCCTAAAAGAGGTAAAGGAAGATCTTGTGATGGGCTTTCATCTTTGAAGACCAATATACTTGGGAAGTTTTGTGTTCATTTCTAAACCGTTCTTGTTATTGTTGTTTAACATGTTTATTTGAGGCCTAGACCCCACCAAAATTTTGATCAAGATCATTGATTGTATGACTTGCTGATGGGCCATTATAGTTATTAATATGATTTTGCATTATGCAATCAGAAATCATATCGTGCTACAGGATTATTGTGATTTTTGAAATATGAGAATGCAATCAATTTTGGATCTTTTAAGACAATGTGACATGTAAAAGAACACCAATTGCTTAATTAAGTTTTTTACTTTTCTCTTAAGGTGTCAGATGGTCCTGAATTTTTTGAATGCAGAAGTGTTAATAACTTCCGACTGATACCATCTACTTTGTGTTAGCATAATGCTGGAATCTTTTTTTGGTGAATTCTTTCCTTGCTATTTTTTATCTACATATTTTATAGTTGGTTTGCATGTGCAATTGAATTTGGTCAAATCTTGTATGATCTAAAATTTTAATTATGCTTTGATTGTGGATCATTATGTGGTTTTCATTCATTATGCATTTCTTTGATAATTTTTTATTTGGGTGGTCATTAAGTTTTCATTTGAGGTGGATTTTATGTATATATATTTTTAATTTTCATCAAAAGAGAGTTACCTAAATAAAAGTTTGTGTTTAGTTTTGGGTATTTTATCTTAGATTTGAATTAGGAAATCTTAAATCCTAAGATGTTCTGCATCAACATTAGGTAGAAATACTTTTCAGGGTCTTCATATCTACTCCCTTTGACATATACTACTATTCACAATGCTTTTACCATATGCATTATCTTGAGTATGAAATTTAAATTTATTAGTAAATATCTTGTATAGGATTTAACATAATGTGCATGCCCACATGTTAACTGTATTATATGATGATCGTCATTGGGCTCATTTCTCATCTGTATAAAATGAAAACTATTCAAAATTGAATTAAAGGTTTGTTATCATAGCAAAAATATTCAAATATATACTTTTTCTACTTCACAGAACCAAGTTGCAAATTACTTTTTTCACCAGTGTTAGTTATGCTGATTTTTTTTTTCATAGAGTCGTTTGTGATATTCTTGGTTTTCAAATATCTTAGCAAGTGAAATCTTCTACATAAAATAAGTGCACTATAAGGCCCACAAGTCATAAAGCATTAGTATCATTTACGTATAGACAAGTTAAATTTCACCTGACATTAAAATTTATTTTATTGCGTTCTGGAACATATAAATCCTTACAACCTCTTACTCATCATTATTTAGATGTCGATGGCAGTTGTGCTTAGTTATAGTCAAAACATGGTGATTGAAAATTGTAAGTGACCTCTGTGGTTCTAATGTAGCCACCATCGCTTCTTTGAACTTGATCCCATCTTGTCTAAATGTTTGACAAATTACATGAAGCAAAATGTAGAGATCTTTTCAACTTTACAAGCTTTACATATTGAGCCTTTAACATTTGACTTATTACGTACAATTTTTTTTTAAGTGGTGCATAGTTCTATGAGGAATATTTTGAATTAAAGGAATAGTTATGGCATATCTTAAACTAGCAAAGCGTAGATAAACTAAATAGTAGCATCACCCAAAGGAATGCATCCACCAAGATTGTGTTGAGCCTCCAACACATGCCTTGTAAGTTAGGTGGACCAACAGCTACTTCATAGAGAGTTCGAATGGTACTGGTAAAATTTCTCAGGTTCGCAAATGATTTCAACTACATTCTTTTCTAATTCTTCAGGTGATCAACATATGTAATGATTGGGCATGTTACGAAAGAAATGTGTTAGATGTTGGCTTTAGTAGCAAGTTATAAAGAAATTGAAGTGACAATAATTTTTGAAACAATACATAATAATCTCAAGTTTCCATTCGATAAAATTTTGCTAAAATTGATGCAAATATGTCTGGAAATCTCAAATTTGTAACGCAAATACACACATTTTTAGTTTCATCACATGTCAATCTACCCTAAATCTTCTGTAATTAATCTCCCCTAAATCTTCTATAATTAATCTCAATCAACCCTATCTTGGGGCTCAGACATAATAACTCAAAATCAAGTATAACATTCATATTATCTTTGGTTTATCCTAACATCCATCATTGTGCTCACATGTTCTCAACTTTATTCTCCTCATATGCATTACATCAATTTTAATCTTTGGTTTATCCTAACATATACATCACATTATGTTGAATAAGATTAAAATTTCAATATGAAACTAAAAAAAAATGCTCCTCTTGACCTAATTATGTTTACTTGTCAAATCCATGGATAATCTATTTTTTGCCAAGTTTGTTATGTGTGATTTTAAGCATTATGGATTTTGACCTCAACCATTATTTTGAAGATGATTTGATCGAATAAGGTGAAAATGGTAGAAGACTGAAGTGATGTCAAATGAAAGTGCTTCATAATGTCTTGATCAAAATTGAAATCATTGGATCATTACTCATTACATGAAACAGACTACACCGATGTATCTAGGGCATTGGAAACTATTAGGACAGGCACTCTTATTACTTAGGTCATCACACCGGAGCAATTCAAAAGATAAAAGTTTGGGTTGTTACAAATGGTATCAAAGCAATACACTAACCGGAAGATAGGAACCAAGTGCCATACAAGACAAAGTACTATGCCATATGAGCCACCTCTTGAACCTTGTATGAGACAAAGTGCTATGTGATGGGAGCCACCACTTGAACTTATAGGGGCCATCTCTAGAATCTTATATGCATGGTGGATGATTCAAGGATAATGATACTGATGAGGATGTTAGTTACTTAAGTGGAGAAGATTGTGAAATCCTTTAAGTAAAAAAAGCTAAACTCTTAAACATCGACTGTGAGGCCCTTAGGCTAAAGCAGACAATATCTCGATAGTTAACAGTTTAGGCTGGTACAATTCGAGTCATGCTTTCTATGATTACTACTCTTATTAGGGTGTAACGGGTCTACTAAGATATTTATCCATGATTTTTTATCAGAACACCGATTTAATGAAGCCCATAAATGTGTTATAGGTCATGTAAAAAAAACGATTCTTGTGTTTGAAAATTTCCGAACTCCTCTTTTTTCAGAATTATAGTCATTGTTCTAGTGTGAGACTTTAAACCTAGACAGGCAATGTTAAAGCATTTGGAAGGTAAATTTTTTATAAAGACGAGAGGCTTACTTATATGTTATTTATTTCCCTCTTATACATTTTTTGTCTCTTTTATTTTATTGGCTGAATATATGATTAATAATCTTCAGATTTGTTATAATTGTAAGTTCTATGGACAAAATGTCAATCAGTGACGTGACTTTAATGATTTTAGTCTCTGTTTACATTGAAGCGAAGGAAATTAAATGGAAAATAAATGGTTAAAAAGCTTAATTCAATAGCCGCTAATTCATAAACCATCCGACAATCAGGGAATTTCATTTTGTTTCTTTCACCTTCCTTCAATCTAAACAGACTTAATTTTCTTTTCATTTTATTTGGATTTAATTATTTTTAAATTTTATTGCTAGTAGTAAATATTATATTAAGATTAATAGCTTTTTTTAAAATTATTTGCTACATATACACTAGAATTCCTATCAAAATTTTTTTTTAACATCTCCTCCAAAAAGTTTCTAGCTTATCAGCCGATTTAATGAAGGGTTAAGTGTTTTATTTTGTTGAAATATCAAGTATGTTGTATTCTTATTTGTCTGTGGATGATTTCATTATCATACTCATAGGATTCATGAGGTTTTGGTGAATTAGAGGAATGAGAGAGTAGAACTAAAAATATGCTCTAAAGGAAAATAAGGTATCTAGAGAGAGAAAAAATAAAATTTGATTTAGAATAAATTTGAATATAGAAAATTATCCTCTCTTTTCTCTACTCTTCCCTCTCAAAATGATCCTCTGATCTTTTATTTATAAGATTTAGGGCATTACAGGAAATGGTCAACCAAAGTGGTACGTCTTTAAAAATATGATGTGTGGCTGAGAGCATGTGGCTAATTAAATTTATGAATTGAATACACATGGATAGTATCTCATTAGGCTCGGGTCTTGATGGGCAAGACTCATCAAATGAGGTTGTCGATAAACTAGTTGATATCAGCCACATGAAGTTGGCTATGTGAAGGGCAAATTCAGCTACTTAAAATTGGCCTCTAAAGGGTGAATTCAGCCACCTAAACTAGGTTTATGATTTTTGGACCTACATTTATTTTAGTGAATCTCTTGTATCTTTGTAGAGTAACTTACAAAAAGAACAAGAGAATGAATAAAAATATTTTTCGAGTCGATCAACAATCATTTTGATTTGTTTATTTAGTCAACGATAATTGTTTTGCTTTACTTATTTTATTTTTAATGAATTTCCTAGAAATTTTTTTCCTCAATTAGACTCAGATTCAAAATCAAGTGTGAAGGGTGACTTTGTTAAGCATTGACTATCCATCTGCCTGAGGGCTTTAACTCTCATACAAGAAATTTGTGGGGGCCTTAGCTCTCCTACAGGAAATTCATAGCCTTTTGCTTAGTCGGCCAAGTATTTGTTTTGAAAATTATTCTTTTATAGATCTGAACTCTTTTCATTGTTTTCTTTGTTATTTTCCTGTTTTATGAAAAAGAAGTTCTGGGGGGAGCCTGTGTACTATATCAGATTAATTGTGGGGACGATGTAATTTCCTTGGTGTTCTTGGAAACTTTGGATCCGGTGGTTGCATATTTGCTAGGTTCAGTGAACTGAAAAAGTTTAAAGCAAATCCTTGATCACATTCTAATATTACTTGGTGTCACGACCCGGCCCGGATACTCGAATTAACGAGGCATGAACTAAAGTCGGACGGTATGATCTAATCAGTTCAAGCATAATAACATAAAACATTAAATTCTCCTTTAATATCTGAAGAGGCCACTACTAAATTCTTCTAATACTTTACATTTATTTCAGATCAGAATTTACCTGTATTAGATGCACGTCGTCTTCTATAGACGAACTATTCTCTTTCTGTCATTTCTAAATCACTGAAGACTTACCTGAACATTTAAATTCGTTGTTTGAGTTTACTAAGTTAACTTAGTGTGTAATGCTCATCATCACTTAATATGCATAAAAATTCACTAAATAAACAATAAAATTAACATTTACATTGGTGTACTTTTTCTTTACATTGTTCATTTCCTTTCATTCGTTTCTTTATACCTATCCCATCATAAGTATCCTATCATTTTCATTTCTAACATTTCTTTAATCTATATTCCTTTTCCCGTTTAAGTCGCACAGGAGCACCGTCTAATGCACCTAAAGGTACAGCCATTTCCATTTCCTTTTCCTTTAACGTGCACGAGTACGACATCCCCAGCCAGTACCATAAGGGGGTGAACTTATGTTTTGCATGTATATCCTTTTTCTTTCTTTTCTATTTATTTTGAACCTTTTTATTCATTTTCATATTTCATCTCTTCGTTGGTGTATCTCCTTAATACATACATACATACATGTAGCATATAATATCCTTCTTCACTCATATTCATTCATGTTATTTTATCTTTTTGTTTTCTGTTTGAATAATGTTTACATTTATTTTATGCATTTAAACTTTCAACATTTCAAACATGATAGTATCTAAAAATATAAAACTTTTAAAGCAAACAATATTATAATACCAAACACTATATCATTTTTGAAAGAATAAGACGAAATATTGAATTTCATAATGACAATTACCCACTTTAATTTCTCTTCCAAGAATTTTGTGAAATCAACTCTTGAAGCTTTCGATCTTCTCTTTTCCAAATCTCCAAAATCAAACAATACAAGTTAACTAATAAAACTTAATACAATTTCAAGATAGAAATTTACTCATGCTCGAAAGTCGAAATTTACTTACAAATTTGGAAATTCCTCAAAACCCTAAATTTCTTCTTCCTCTCCTAAAATTCTTTCTCTTTGCTTTCAATCCCTTCTTTTGCTTTAGAAATCATTCTTTGCTTTAGGTGAATTAAAACGATAAAATTTATAGAAAAATTTTGGAAAAAAAACTAACAACCTTCTTCCCTCTTCTTCTTGATCGTTTCTCTCTTCGTTGCAATTCCTCTCAAATTAGCACTCCTTTAACGGTAGAAATGAAAAGAAATAGTTAATTCTTATCCTCCAATGCAATCATTGCCTAAAATTGGAAAACGGAACTCACCTCGCTCACGCACGAAACCTTCGGTCGTCCGCCCCCTTCGTTTCGTTCCGTTGTTCGCGAAATAGCGACCCCTCCTGGGTTGCGGCATCTAATAAGATGGGTGGCGGTTCGGTTGAACCGGCCCCCAAACGGTTCGTCACAATCTCCCTATTTATAAAAATTTTGTCCTCGAAATTAAATTGAGTAATAAAACATACCTTTAATTGAATAGGTGAGGGTATTTGATTTTTCATTTCAGCTTCCTTTTCCCAGGTGACATCTTTTTCTGATCCATATTTTCATAAAATCTTCACAGAAGGTATTGCCTTATGCTTCAACTATTTTACATCATAATCCAGTACTCGTTCAGGTTCTTCAACATATTTCAAATCAGGTTGTAAGTCAATTGATTTGGACTGAATTCTCTTTAACTCATCTGTGACATATTTCCGGAGTACTGATATATGAAACACATTATGAACTCCATGCATATGTACTGGCAGATCCAATCTGTAAGTCATCTTTCCAATCCTCTCTGTGATTTCAAAAAGGCCTATAAATCTTGGACTTAATTTTTCCGTCTTCCCAAACCTTTGCACACCTTTCATTGGGCTGACTTTTAAGAAAATAAATTCTCACACTTCAAACTCAACTGGTCTATGCTTTGCATCATAATACTTCCTTTGCCTTTCTTGAACTGCCTTTAGTCTGTCTCTGATCAATCTGATTTTGCTAGTAGCCTCATCTACCAGTTTAGTTCCAATTACCTTTCTTTCACCAGTTTCTACCCAACACAAGGGTGTTCTGCATTTTCTTCTATAAAGAGCCTCGTATGGTGCCATTCCAATACTAGATTGGAAACTGTTATTATATGCAAATTCAATCAACGGTATGTGAGTCTCTCAATTTCCTCCAAAATCTAAAACAAATAGTCGCATTAAATCCTCCAAAGTCTGAATTGTCCTTTCTGATTGCCCATCTGTCTGAGGATGAAATGCTATACTGAAAGTTAATCTGGTGCCCATAGCTTCCTGAATTTTCCTCCATAATTTAGAAGTGAAACGGGCATCTCTGTCTGAAACTATAGATTTTGGAATTCCATGCAGTCTCACAATTTCATCAACATATAATTTTGCCAACTTCTCCACTGAATCTGTCTGCCTGATTGGTAAGAAATGAGCTGACTTCGTTAATTTGTCAATAATAACCCATATCGCATCCTGACTCTGTCTTGACCTAGGTAATCCAATTATAAAATCCATTGCAATGTCTTCCATTTCCACTTAGGTATAGGTAAAGGTTGTAGTTGACCACTTGGCTTTTGATGTTCTGCTTTAATCATCTGACAGGGAATACATTTTGCTACAAATTCTGCAACACTCCTCTTTAATCCTGGCCACCAAAACAACCCTCTCAGTTCCTGATACATCTTTGTACTGCCTGGGTGAATTCATATGTTGAAAGATGAGCTTCTTGCAATATCTCCTTCTCTCTTAAGCTTCCAACATTTGGAATACAGATCCTGTTTTTATACTTTAATAATCCTTCTCCATCCATAACAAAGTTCTCTAACTGTCATGCTTGCACTTTCTTTATGATCTCTTGAAATTTTTCATCTTGAAACAATGAATTTAGTACTCTATCCTTCAAGGTAGATTGAATCACCAATTGATTTAATATCATATCTTTTATATTCTTCTGATTAACCACTGAAAGTTCTAATCTTTCTATATCTTTACTATCTGTTCATGCTGGGTGATAAATTAAATTTGCATTTCAAAAACTTTTCTGCTAAGTGCAACTGCAACCACATTTACTCTTTTCCCGGATGATACTGTATGTCCAAGTCATAATCCTTAATGAGCTCTAACCACCTTCTCTGTCTCAAATTAAGTTCTTTTTGATGAAAATATACTTGAGACTCTTATGATCCTGTAAACACTTCGCATCTGACCCCATATAGGTAATGTCTCCATATTTTGAGTGCAAAAACTACAGCTGCCAATTCTAAATCATGAGTGGGGTAGTTCCTTTCATGAATTTTCAGTTGCCTTGAAGCATAGGCCACCACTCTATCATGTTGCATCAATACACATCCAAGTCCCCTTAAGGAAGCATCACAGAAAATTTGGAAACCCTTCTGAACCTGATGGAATTATCAAAATTGGGGCAGTCATTAAACAATTCTTTAATTTTTGAAAGGCTTCTTCACACTAATCATTCCATTAAAATTTCACTGCTTTCTGAGTTAATCTGGATAATGACATTGCAATCTGAGAAAACCCTTCAACAAACCTCCTGTAGTAACCAGCAAGTCCTAGAAAACTCCTCACCTTTGAAACTGTCATTGGCCTTGGCCAATCTGAAATGGCTTGAATTTTATTCTGATCTACTGAAATTCCATCTCCACTAATCACATGTCCAGGAAAATTTATACTGTTCAACCAAAATTCACATTTTGAAAATTTTGCATACAGCTTATTCTCTTTTAATGTCTGCAACACTGCCTCTAAATGACTGGAATGACTCTCTTTATCTCTTGAATAAATAAAGATATCTTCAATGAACACAATTACAAATATGTCCAAGAATGGCTTAAAAATTCTGTTCATTAAATCCATGAATACAGCTAGTGCATTTGTACTCCAAATGGCATTACCACAAACTCATAGTGGCTATATTTGGTTCTGAAAGCTGTCTTTGCTATATCTTCCTCCTTAATGCGCAGTTGATGATATCCAGAACGTAAATCTATCTTAGAGAAAACTGTAGCTCCTTCTAATTGATCAAAAAGATCATCAATTCTGGGCAATGGATATTTATTCTTAACAGTAAGCTTATTCAGTTCTCTGTAATTTATGCACATTATGAAGCTCCCATCTTTCTTCTTTACAAACAGTACTGGAGCTCCCTATGGTGAGGAACTTGGCCTGATAACCTCTTATCTAGCAGTTCCTGTAACTGACTTTTCAGCTCCT
The DNA here is from genome assembly GCA_019925795.1 of Dendrobium chrysotoxum. Lineage (NCBI taxonomy): Eukaryota > Viridiplantae > Streptophyta > Magnoliopsida > Asparagales > Orchidaceae > Dendrobium > Dendrobium chrysotoxum. The sequence continues at coordinate 29,860,782 of CM034299.1, read as the reverse complement.
GTAATTCTTTAACTGCCATCCTGTAAGGCGCCCTTGCCATTGGTTCTGAACCCGGTATCAACTCAATAGTGAAATCTATTTCCCTTTCTGTGGTAATCCTGGCAAATCATCCAAAAATACCTCTGGATATTCGTTGATTACATATATATCTTTTAATTCTTTAACTTATTTGTATCCTTTACTTGAGCAAGAAAACACTGACATCCCTTGGATATAAATTTACATGCTTTCATATAAGTGATTATCATTGATGAAACTCCTCTCTCTCTATAGAATTTCAACTCTTTCTCCAGAAAAATTAAATTTTATAATTTTCTTGTTGCAGTTAATAATCACAAAGTATCTTGATAACCAATCCATTTCCAATATCATATCAAATTCTTGCAATGGTAAAACATTTACTATTGTTTCAAACTCTTTTTCATTTATTTTGAAAGTCACTTGACATACACCATTCACATTCATAAGAGATCCATTAGGCATTAAAACTTCCAAAATTACACTTATCTCATAAACATTCAGCCCAACTGATTTAACAAATTCATCTGAAATGAAGGAGTGTGAAGCTCCTGTATCAAACATAATTTGTACATGCTTTCCTTGCATCATGATCACACCTATACAATTTACAATAACCAAAATAGAACATAAACATACATCATTCTTTTAATAATACTTTCATAATACACATTTATTTATTTTTCATTTCCATCAACTGTAATCACTTCAGGAGAATCTTTAGCATCCTTCTGAGTCAGTGCATATACTCTAGACAGAGTATTCTGTCGGCTCTGACTTGATCCTGGAGTAGAAACAACTGATTCTATTATTCTTGGTCTTCCAATATTCTTCTGAGATTCAGTATTCATCCTTGACTCTCCTGCTGGTCTTTGCCCCAAAGTAGGACAATTCTTGGCTATATGACCTGGTTGATGGCACCAGAAACAAGTATTTGTACCTAATAAACAATCTCCTTTATGTTGTCTTCCACACTTACTGCAACTGTTTACACTTGAGCTATTATTGCTACTGGACTTAGTTTTCTTCCAATTAAACTTTCCAGTTTGTGGAAGGGATTTGCTATGTAAATCCTGAGAAGTTCCCATAACCTCACAACTTTTCCTCTTCTGAAAATCACGTCTCCTTTGAGTGTTTTACAGGTTCATTTTTATCCTTCTAGCCCTTTCCACCAGCACTGTATAATCTTCAATTCCAAATGGAACAAGAGGCTGCCTAATTGCATCCTTCAATCATGATAAAAATCGATTACACCGTTCTTCTGCAGTATGGATTAAGGAAGGAGCATATCTGGATAATGTTGTAAATTCAGCTTCATATTGCATAACTGATTTATCTCCCTACACCAGTCTCACAAATTTATCCTGCATTTGCTTCCTTATAGAAGGAGGTACAAACCAATCTCTGAACAGTTTTGTAAAATCATCCCACTTTATTTGCATGTCTTGAATCCCTCCAGTTTTGCTTTTATGCTGATCTCTCCACCACCTTTTTGCTTCTCCATCAAGAGCAAAGACTGCCAAGGAGACTTTCCTCTGGACAGAACATTCCTTCTAAAATCTTTTCAATTCTTAATAACCAATTTTCAGCTTCAATTGGTCCCTCAACTCCCTTGAATAATGGTGGTCTCATATCTTGAAATAATTTGAGATACTTATCCATAGGCATTCCACCACCACTGCTACTTCCTGATGGTTAATTCCTTGAGTCTTGAATCATTTGAGCCATAGCCACCATCATTTGTGTCAGTGCCTCAGGATTAACATTAATATTAGGCACTGATCTTTCCACGTCTCTCTCTTCTTCAGAATCATTTTGATTCATGTTATCAGTAAGATATGCATTTTACATTAACTCTTTAAATCATTAAGAATCATCCTAATGGCTCTTCCAGTACGATTCATATCTTAATTTGTCTCTGATACCACTTTTATCACGACCCGGCCTGGATACTCGAATTAACGAGGTGGGAACTAAAGTCGAACGGTATGATCTAATCATTTCAAGCATAATAACATAAAAACATTAAATTCTCCTTTAATATCTGAAGAGCTACTAACTAAATTCTTCTAATACTTTACATTTATTTCAGATCAGAATTTACCTGTTATCAGATGCACGTCGTCTTCTATAGACGAACTCTTCTTTTTCTGCCATTTCTAAATCACTAAAGACTTACCTGAAACATTTAAATTCGTTGTTTGAGTTTACTAAGTAAACTCAGTGGGTAATGCTCATCATCACTTAATATGCATAAAAATTCACTAAATAAATAATAAAATTAACATTTACATTGGTGTATTTTTTCTTTACATTGTTCATTTCCTTTCATTCGTTTCTTTTATACCTATCCCATCATACATATCCTATCATTTTCATTTCTAATATTTCTTTAATCTATATTCTTTTTCCCATTTAAGTCGCACAGGAGCACCGTTTAAATGTACCCAAAGGTATAGCCATTTCAATTTCCTTTTCCTTTACCATTTTCTTTTCCTTTATCATTTCCTTTTCCTTTAACATGCACGAGTACGGCATCCCCAGTCAATACCATAAGGGGGTGAACTCCTGTTTTGCATGTATGTCCTTTTTCTTTCTTTTCTATTTATTTTGAACCTTTTTATTCATTTTCATATGTCATCTCTTCGTTGGTATATCTCCTTAATACATACATACATACATGTAGCATATAATATCCTTCTTCACTCATATTCATTCATGTTATTTCATCCTTTTTATTTTCTGTTTGAATAATGTTTACATTTATTTTATGTATTTAAACTTTCAACATTTCACACATGATAGTCTCTAAAAATATAAAACCTTTAAAGCAAACAATATTATAATACCAAACACTATATCATTTTCGAAAGAATAAGACAAAATATTGAATTTCATAATGACAATTACCCATTTTAATTTCTCTTCCAACAAATTTTGTGAAATCAACTCTTGAAGCTTTCGATCTTCTCTTTTCCAAATCTCTAAAATCAAACAATACAAGTTAACTAATAAAACTTAATACAATTTCAAGATAGAAATTTACTCATGCTCGAAATTTACTTACAAATTTGGGAATTCCTCAAAACCCTAAATTTCTTCTTCCTCTCCCAAAATTCTTTCTCTTTGCTTTCAATCCCTTCTTTTGCCTTTAGAAATCATTCTTTGCTTTAGATGAATTAAAACGATAAAATTTATAGAAAAATTTTGGAAAGAAAATTAACAAACCTTCTTCCCTCTTCTTCTCGATCGTTTCTCTCTTTCGTTGCAATTCCTCTCAAATTAGCACTCCTTTAACAGTAGAAATGAAAATGAATGGTTAATTCTTATCCTCCAATGCAATCATTTGCTAAAATTGGAAAATGGAACTCACCTCGCTCACGCACGAAACCATTGGTCGTCCGCCCCCTTCGTTTCGTTCTGCTGTTTGCGAAATAGCAACCCCTTCTAGGTTGCGGCATCTAATAAGACGGGTGGCCGGTTCGGTTGAACCAGCCCCTAAACCGGTCGTCACACTTGGATAATTTCTTATTCATGATGCTTGGTTTCTGATGCTTGATACATGTTCATGCTCACCGCACAAAGATTTTGGATCCATACTTGTTTTTGGATGATATCAAAATCGTACTAATTGGATTCATGGCATTTTAGTGAATCAAAGGAATGGGAGAGAATAGAGAGAGACACATGTAAAGGTAAATAAGGAATCTAGAAATATAAACTCTATGATTTGATTAGAATAAACTTGAGTACATAAACTCTCCTCTCCTGCCTTATGATCCTTTATTTATAGAGTTTTGGGTGCTATAGGAAAGGTTACATTAAACTAATATCTTTAAAAATATATCCTAAACCCTAAACCATAAACTCTAAAGTTAAATTGTATGATTAATTAAATTTATGAGGTGGATGCACGTAGCGGTATTTCATTGGGCTCAAGTCTTAATGGGCGAGACTCATCAAATGAGGTTGTTGATAAACTAGTTAAGGTCGGCTACCAGAAGGGTAAATTTGGTCACCTTAAGTCGGCCATCTGAATCTGGCTTATGATATTTGGACCTACAGATCCTTTTGAAGTGGTATACGTCATTTGTTTTATAATTATTATAACTGTAAAGAATGTTTGGTAAGCTAAAGTTCTCTGTATGCAAAATATTGGTCAACATTAGGCTCTGTTTTGTCTGAAGGAACTGAATGAAAGTAGATGAGAAGGAAATGAAACTGGCAATGGAATTGTATTAAAACTAGTTTTCATTCCTTTGGTTGATAAGTAATCCAGTGCAAAATAAGAAAATGGAGGATATGTGAGTCACAAGCATAATCTGATAAATTTTCATCAATTTTCTATCGGGATTGGGCATCGAGTTGTAAATAAAATTATGATATAAAATAACTTCACATTTCCTCAAATTCCTTAAAGGCAAACAAACCCATACTGACTAAGTTGGATCTTTTCTTCTTCTAAGATAGATATAGTTCTGCTAATTTTCTTTGTAATTTTGAAATTTACGTGCACATTAGGTAGCATGGTAGAGAGCTTTTGAACACTTCATGCGTTTGTGAATACGCATAATTGATTTTGCTGTCTCTTCTGGTAGGAAAATCGCCAATTGGTTGCATGACCCTCATTTTCTACACTGAAAGCTCATTTGAAATAATGTAATTCATTAAATTCTATAATGCAATAGGAAATCAAAATTTAAAAACTCTTTCGTTTTCACATATAAAATAACTGAAAAGTGAAACCTTAGCTTATTAACGATTTCATAAGCATTCCATTTGTTCATTTAGCTGTATGATTTTCTTAGGGCATCTCCAAGACTCCAACCGGACGTCATTGCTTGTTTGCAGCTTTGGCTAGCGTCCACTCGAATGGCGATTGTATTTTTGCGTTTTATCTTGGCTGTGAATAATGCGTCGACAATATTGACGTTGTACTATTCACCAGATGCCAATAAATATAAAACAAAGATTAGGAAGGATATACACAGAATATATATATATATATATATATATATATGTATATTATTTTAGAAATATAATTCAGTTGGAGATGAATTACTGTTTGATATGATTGTTACTTCATTTTAATGTGAAAATTTTATTATTTCTTTTGGTGACGCCCTTATCAACCTTTTTTTTTTTTTGCAGTTCTCCTGTGGACAGGATTGGTGAATTGGCGCCTTCAGATCATGGCAATTAATCTGCAACCCGAACTTGAAAGTTTTTTTTTTTTAAACTTTTTTTACAAGTTATTACAGCAGTTCCGAATTTTGCTACTTAAAAAGAGAAATTTCCTTAATTCTAATGCTGTTATATTTATAGTGAACAGGAGAGGTTCTGCTAGCAAATGCAGCAATGCTGGAGTTTTCTTAATGCATTACAGAAGCTTTTCTAGTTTGATACTTCGATCAGGAACTTGTAATTTTATTATCTTTTGAAGTTTCATTAAGATTTTAAAACTTATTGTTAAAATTTAAAATTTTTAATATGAAATTTGTGTTTTGACATCAAAGTTTTCCAGAAGGAAAACAAATAGCTTGCTTATTCTTCTATATCCTGCCTGCTTTGATGGTTATTTAGGCTTCATTTGAGATAGTTTTTTTCTGGAAGTATTTTGCTAGTAATTTCTTTTTTAATCAGTAAAAAAATAGCTGTTAAAAGTTGTCTCAAGTCAAATCTAAGGCTTTGTTTGGGACAGCTTTTTTACTGCTTTGTAAATCAGCTTTTTAATATAAAAATTTTGCTCAAAAAATTTTTGTATCAAAAAGTTGTTTCAAAAAATAATAAGTTGCCTTAAATGAAGTCTAAATTTATTATAGAAAGTAATTTTCTAACATAAAAGTTTTTTTAAAGTAATAAAAAAGTCGCAATAAAAAAGAAATTGTGATTGTGGTATGAAAAATAAAATAATAATAAAGTTGTCCTAGGGCTTAGTTTGGGATAGTTTTTTTACTGTTTTTTAAAGTAAATTTTTAGTCTAATTTTTTTAGTTGCATGAATTTCTTGTCAATTTTTTGTTAATTCTTTATTTTTAACTAAAATCCCTATTTCAGGATGAACGCCACTAACAAATGATTATTTTTGCATAAGACTCTTTAAGTATAAATACTTAAAGAAAAGATTATTTTTGCAAATTAGAGGCTTTGTAAAAAGTCTTTGTTAATAGGCTCAGTTGAAATTTGGTGTCCTCAAATAATATGAGAAAAAATTTAGATCAAACTATGTGCGATCAGATTTTAGCTTCATTGAATTTTTCTTAGATGCATATAATATAGATTTACTTATATATTATATATACTTTAAAATTAAGTTTAATATTTTTAAAATTTATTGTGAATAAATTTTCATCAAAATATTTTAACTTGATTTTATTTCATAGAATATTCTAATATTTTAATTTTATTTAAGCCACAATTTAAAATCATATTAAGTTAAAATTAAAGTCATCAGAAATGGTTAACAAAAGTTGTCAAACAGATCAAATGAGGATGTCATGGGACTATTTGATTGCCATCTGGTGATTTTTTTTTTGTTTTTAATACAACAAGTCCACACTCTTGTATTGGTCCTACTAATTTAAGCTCAAGTCAAAGAAGAACTGTATAATTCAAACAAATCACTATCTGCAAGTCTTTTTCAAGCTAAGAGGGTGGTCTGACTTCTAAGTTATCAGAAAATGTTACGTGCGGCCGCCGGATTATTCGGAGACGAATCAAGATGCGTCATATCACCCGGTATATAATGGTACATAGTAAAATGATGATATGACGCGTCCTGATTCGCCTCCTGACGGTATCTGATGACCGCATGTAATAATTTCACCTAACTTACAGCACCATTTAGCAAAAATAATCTTTCTGTTTTGTTCCTTATGGATAAATAAAAATGGCATCCGAAATATTCAATACAAGAAACATCAGGTTCAGCACCAGGGCGTATATATACTTAGCTATGATTATTTATCTTTTTTGTGTTATATTATATTATATCATTGAGATGGAAAAATAATTTTTTTTTTAAAAATTTGTTGATGGAAGATTCCACAACAGATTATTCACAAAGAAGAAGCTTTAGGATCAAATGAGCCTTTGTTCCAGAGAAAATTTTGCATAAGTTTTATGATGATCATTAAATTTTTTTTTATATAAATTTTGGCTGGTTAATCATGTGTAGCACGCATTTCAAAGCAGATTTAACGGGTGAAATTTGGGTCAAAATATCCTCCTTCATTACTATATGCCTAAGCAATTGAACTAGCTCTTGCCGGCCGGCCAGCCTTATATCTACCCTTTCTATTTGGCTTTTAAAATTTCTTGGTATCTTCCCTTCAGTTTCTCATCTCTGCACCTCCCTCTCTCTCTTTCTCTGCTCTCAGTTCCTCCTCAATCAAGCTGCAAAAGAGCGACAATGAACGACCTTCTGAAGGTAAAACTAGCTTTCATTTCCCTTGTGCTTCTGAAATTTAATTTTAGCTTTTACATTTCTTGCATGTTTTATTTTAACGGCTTTGATTTGATTCTTCTTTAATTACAAGTTGCTGATATGATATAAGCCTGTTTATCTCCAACGGAAAAATGTTGTTTGAACTAATTAGAGGTTCTCAGAGCAGCAATTTTTGCTCTCTTTTCCGTTTGATTTGGTTCTGTTGTCTGAATATTGAAACTTCGTAAATAATTAATGAAAAATTTTAATCGCAACGGCTAGTTATGAAAGATGATTACTTGAAATATGGATTCCTGGAGGATGCTGATGAGACTTATTATCAAATTAATGGATGATAATTGAGAATTTAACAAAGAAAAATCATGATTAAGGCACAATAAAGAGAAGCTAGCTCTAGATATTAACATTTGTTCACCTCTTTTGTAGGATTCTTCTGCAGCTTCTAGACATAGATCTTCTCCAGGTGGGTTAGATATTGAGTTAGGAATTCCAGTGGAAAGTATCAAATCAGATTATGGCATGGAAGATTTTTTCAAAAAGGTACCAAAATTCAGCAAGGCTTCTCATAATTAGAACATTTAATCAAATCATGATTTTCTTTGAGCTTGTTGTACAAAATTCTTAACTATGTTAACAAATTGCATCTTTACTACATTGTATTAGGTAAAAGAGGTTGAGGATTTGATGGAGAAACTCACTATGAATCTGAAGAAGCTTCAGGTATGCTCAGAACTTTCAGTAATCTCTTGTTTCATGCTTAGGAAATGAGTCTTAACAGTCACTCTTGTATTTTAGGTTCAGCTCGGCATTAGATAGTTAAAAAAAATATTGGCAAGCCTAATTCTGACAAGAATTTGACTATTGATACATCTAGCTCAATTTTAGATTTCGTTTGGGACGACTTTCTTGTTGCTTCTTAAAGTAGTGTTTTAGTACAAAAATTAAATACTTAAAAAATTTCAGGAAGCCAATGAGCAGACAAAGTCTATCACCAAAGCCTCTGCAATGAGAGGTAGGTAGCATAACCCTATGGTTCTTCATCTTTTGCAATATGAATTATTACTACTGAGTTTGAATTCATTTTCAGCAATCAAGAAAAGAATGCATAAAGAGATGGATGAAGTGGGAAAAATCTCACGCACAATCAAAGCGAAGTTGGAAGAAATTGATCAAGATGTAAGAACTCTTTCTAATAACAAAAATCACTAATATATTTAGTGTTTTCATAGAAACAAATTATGTTATCATATACTGATATAATGTGTATCAACATTGAGCTATATTTATATGACTAAGGTTTTGTTTGGGATGGCTTTCTTACTGCTTTAAGAAGCAGTAAGAAAGCTGTTCCAAACAAAGCCTAAATTATTTGATAATATACCTAAATTATTAGACAAATATAACTAAAGCAATTAAACCATCATACAAGATAACTAAAGATGTAGATATTCACAAGTATGATCATAATAGAAAAATTATTGTGAATGCTTCCTATTTTAATTGTATTGTCTACTAGTTTAGTTGTATTTGTTTAATAGTTTAATTATATTGTTTAATAATTTAGATGCATTGAGGGATAACACACGATGCATGAAATTAATGACATTGTGTAATGAAAATAGTCCCATCCTATGCAAATATCTTTTTTATTCGAATACCAATTGGTTGTTCTTCTCCATTTCATTTCTAGAATTTATTGAACCGGAAGAAACCAGGTTGTGAAAAAGGAACAGCTGTTGATCGATCGAGATTGTCCATGACAGTGTAAGATTCCAGACAAATTCAACCCCAAAGTTCTGATTTATTTTATTTTATTTTGGTGTTCAGTTTGTGTATTTCATCACTCTGACTTGGGTTAATTGCAGTTCCTTGAAAAAAAAGTTGAAGGATAGCATGAATGACTTTCAGGTACTTAATTTTCTTCTCTAATCCAAGCTTTTTTATCTTTTGATTTGAGAGAAACAGGCTTCTTATTTACTGTTTAAGATCCACTGAACCTTCATTTACAGATCCTAAGACAAACTATACAAGATGAATACAGGGAGGTGATTGAGAGAAGGGTCTTTACAGGTTAGTATGATCTCAATTGCTATCAAAATATTATATTAAAAATTATTGAGAGTAAAAACTTGTTTGATTTTTTACTACTTTTTTTGTATGTTATACTGAGCAGTAACTGGGACTAAGCCAACTGAGGAGGTGAGCTCTATATGAAAGCAAATTTGTCCAATATTATCTATTTCTAAAATCCGTTTTCTAATCTAAGTTTTTTTTAACTGTGAAAACCTATCTAGGTGATTGACCAACTGATTGAAACTGGTGATAGTGAGAAAATCTTTCAAAAGGCTATTAATGAAATGGGAAGAGGACAGGTTTACACTAATCTGAAATGAGAAACTGATCATCTGATTTAATAATTTAATTATTCATAGCTGACAATGGTTTCAGGTGGTTGATGCCTTAGAAGAGATTCAAGAAAGGCATGATGCTGTCATGGAGATTGAGAAGAAATTAGTCGAGCTTCAACAGGTGTCTTCCACCTCTAAATTTGGATTATTTTGAAGAAGCTTTATGAATAATTTGACGAGTGTTCTAAGAAGTATTATTTTTTTTAATATTTTTACACAAATATAATATAATGATTTCTCAATTTACTTCTTCTAATTTTGCATATGATCTTATTGTTACAGTGACATTTTCTACTCTTGTTACGTTATGATGTAATTCTATGTATATGATATTATTGTTTGTCTGTAAAACTATGTTAATTCTATGGAATATCTTGTGTTTCAGATATTTACAGACATGGCACTTCTAGTTGAGGCACAAGGAGAACTGTTAGATAACATTGAAAACCAGGTTTGCTACTCAATCTTTGCTTTGTTGAGAATTGAGATCAATAAAACAACAAAATGCATTTAATTCTACTGTTAGATGATTCTTATAATTTTTTTTTCCACTTAGATTTTGTGTCTGTATATTGATGATACTGTCTTCCTTACAGATTTCTACTTAATCAAAATGATTAGGATGACAGAATCCGTTACCTATTTGTTCGATATGAATTCATCAAATTTCCTTTCTCAAAATTATAATAATCATCAAACTGAAATTTTTTTTTTCCAGGTCGCAAATGCAGTGAACCATGTACAGAGTGGAACAGAAGCTCTTCAAATTGCAAAGAGCCTGCAGAAGAAATCAAGAAAATGTATGATGATAGCCATCATCTTATTTCTAATTGTTGCTGCCATCATTGTTCTCACAATTGTTAAACCTTGGAAATGAAAAAGAAGAGCAAAAACATTTCAGAATTTTCTCTTAACAATCATGATTTGTTTATCTCAGTGTGATGTGAACTTTCTGTTCATATCTCTTGCTCTGAGTGTCAAATTTGTCAAATCATCAAATAAAAATTTCATTATTTTTTACTGCAGATAATATTGTTGGTGTTCCAAAACTTAATTTTGCCAAATGAAATAGCTACGTTTTTTACATATGTGATGCTTGTATGCAAGCGAAGCTGAGGAGTATGAGGCAATTTTCAGGCAAACGTTATATCTTTTGATGATTCATGATTTAGAGATGATGTTGATGTTAAAGATTTTACAAATAAAGCTAATGAAAGCTTAATCAATATGTGGAAGCAAACAACATAATCTAAGATACTATTACAGAAGAACTACAAAACTTGCACCTTATATGGTTACTTAGATGTTATGCTATATTTTTAACATGTTACAAAAGAGTTAAGTATGTATAGTTAGTGTAATATATTCCTAACATGTTATGTAATATTTAAATAGAAGAGGAGGCAAAAGTACAATGTAAATTTTAGGCCAACATGATATCTTTTCATGGTATATGGCTCAGAGATGATGTTAAAAAGATGTTAAGGTACTTCAATGGATAAATAATGAGAATTTTTATTTAGAGGAAAAATAATCTCTGAAAATTATATGGGTTGATAAATACTACAAGTACGATTCTATATAATTATGATATGATGATCATGATTTTTATTTTTTTAATCTCAATCATTCAGGATCTATTTGGGACGACTGTAATTTTTTTATAAAGATTATTGTAAAGTTGATGTGGAAAAAATAAATTTTTTGAAACCTTTTGTAGAAAGCAGTTTCCTAGAACAAAAATTTATGAAAAGCAATAAGAAAATAGTGGCCAAATAAAAAATAAGATTGTGTTTTGAAAAGCAAAACAGTAAGAAAGCTGTCCCTAATAAAACCTCAATCTATTTTGGATGGCTGGAATCAATTGTGTTTGTACTAGCCATTGAAAATGAATTCACCTTTGAATGTTATTACTAATTACTTTCTTTGAATATTTTAAATAACATTTGGCATATGCAAATTACAATTCAAATTTGATCACATTTGTCAATTAATTGATGATTTTTCATTTATTAAAGTATTTTTTTAATTAATGACAAGTTTACAAAAATGTTTAATATAAATGAAAATACAATTAGATGACATTATTAGGTGCGGAGACCGGACATAGCTCTACATCCAAATGTCAATAAAATGTTGACACGTGGATATTCAATTGGATTTTTTTTTACTTTTTATATTTAATGTGTCCGCGGAACTTTAAGCCAAGTGCACTAAAAGCGCATCCAAAGTGTAGGTAAAGCTAAAGTAAAGCTCAGTCAAAGTGCAACAAAAGAGCAGTCAAAGCATAACTAAAGCGTAAGTAAAGCGCAAAAAAAAGGTGCAACCAAAGCGCACTCCACGTGTCAAATTTTAAGTGGATATCCAGACGTATCTCTACTTTTGATCTCCGCACCTAATAATTTCTCCTTGCTAAGACTTCTGTTTTTACCTAAATGCTCATATAAATCAATGCCAAATGTCACCAAAATATGTGCTTACTTTTAACAAATACTCTAACAGGTGGAAGACAAACTTTCTAGTCACATATAAATTTTGCAACTTTCTTTTAATCTCCCATATGCTTGACAAAGTCAAAGTCAATCAATAGTAAGCATGAAATTTTATTTGAGATAAATCTAAAAAATTAAGATTAATTAAATCAAATTTATTTTTAGCAGAGAAAATTTTCATATGCAAATAGTTATAAGCAAAACATATAAAACAAAGCAAGAAAAATAACTCATAGTATTGCATCAATGGAGTTTATAACAAGACTTCAATAATAAAATAAGAACAAAAGATGATTCATCAATCTGCCATCATATCATCTTTATATTTCTATATATTTATTATTACTTATATTATGATACCTTGAAACCATTAATACATGCATCAATCCATAAAAAATCAAATGATTTCTAAATGAGTCATCTATTGATGTAGGAACATCTTAACTAAGTGCAGTTTTATGAATAGAATACCCCTTGTACCTATTTCTTTAATATTTTCTAGAATGTTCTATAGCTAGCTTATATATATAAGCATTGTAGTATGAAGGGGATAGCATAATATATCCATTTTGAAGCTTAAGCTTGTGTTTGTTCCCTGAATTGGAAATTTAATTCCAGTAGATCCGATTCTTCTACCGATCCACTAGATCATATTTGTGAACCTACTAGCTCGACTAGCTAATATCTAAATGATTTTACTAACCTATAAATATATTACAAATATGCATACATATGTTATATGTTATAATAAATTATTAAGTATTTTATAATCAATATAACTAGTATTTATGATAACAATATGGTTTGCTTTATTTTATTGAACTAAGGCAATATGCATGTAAATAACTTGTTATCTTATGAATTATTTCGAATTCATAGAATTTATGCATTAATTAATTTGGAAAAAATATTAAATAGCTCTACTTTATGAACATTAGAACTTCTATGAAGTGTGTAATAATTGAACATGGAAAGCACGACTAGCAACTTATACAACTTCTAAAAACCTTATTATAAATATCAATGATAACACCCCTAAAGAAGAAGGGTATATTTATCCTTGAATTAAGAAAAAAAAGCTTCTTAACATCAAAGTGTGTCATACAAACAAATTTCTGCCTCTAGAATACTATCTTCCTAGTAGGTGATTAGGAGTTATATGTAAAGGTATTATTGGTGACGTTAGTTATTTAAGAAATTCTAAAGTTAAGCATATTTATATGGGAGCTCTCATAGGATGGGTGAATCCTAGGAAGCTACACCAATAGAACAAAATCATGAGACCATTAGATTATAATAGATAATATTTCTATGATTGAGAGTTCAAGTTATTATAAACATTGTTAAAGTAATAAGACAACTGAAAGATTGGAACTAACTATCATATAGGACAAAGTGCTATGTCATGGGAGCCACATCTTAAACTTTGCCTTCATAATCTTATCTACCTAGTGGATAATTTGGGTTATATATAAGGATATTGTTGAAGGCGCAAGCTATTTAAATGAGGGAGATTCTTAACCCTTAAGATGAATGACATTGAACTTTTAAATATCACATTTTGGTGTATCAATTAGAATTTTATTAAAATTTTTGAATTTAAGCATGTTTGTATGGGAGCACTCTTAGGATGGTGAACCTCTAGGAATTTAAATTAAGAGAATAAAATTATGAGACCATTTTGATAAAGTGAATAATATTTCGATGGTTGAAAGTTTGGGACACTAAATGATTAACCTACATGTCGGCTTAATTTGGATTTATAGCTAATTTTTTTTTGGAAATCTTAGAGATTGATCTACTTGGACGATAAAAAATAATATACACATTTTCGTAAACTCTACGCTTATATATGTAATATTGCCATTTGTAACAAATTTTCAATTATAACACACTTGATCTTTTTCTTAATTGTGTTTTGGATAGTTTTTTCATATTTTAATTTTACAGATAATTATCATATTTTTATTTCACTATAATTTTCTATTATTTTAAAAAATTTCTTATGAGAAAATTTCCACAACTGAATTTAATATAGTGTGATAACTTTGAGAAAGTTAACATCTAATTTTGATAATGGAAAGAATAATAATATCCATAATAGTTCTACAACAAAACTTATTACAAATAACTGTCTCAAATATACCCTCTTATTTATGGTATGACTCAGTACTTAATTCATTGTTGTACCCAAACAAGTTAAGAAAGAAATATGTCTTAAGCTTCTCTTTCTCTTTGTAAGGGTTGTTTTTCATTAATTAGTCAATGTTAATTACTTTGTTAAATAATATTATTAAGCAATAATTTAATGAATACATTTAGGTTTCGCTTTGGGACAACTTTCTTATTATTTTTAAAGCTATTTTTTAGTACTAAAATTTCTAATTCAAAAATTTTGATACTAAAAAATTATTTTAAAAAACAATAAGAAAGTTGTCACAAATGAAACCTTAATTTTCAAGTTGTTTAATATTAAAAAAAAAAATTAAATTAAAAGTAACATCACGATCATTCTTCATTTTCCTAAATAATATTAGGTTATTTAAGCACAATAATATTGAAGATGGCCTTTGAATAACATTGCATGAAGATAACAATTCAATGCATATTACATTGAACTAAACAGCTCATACTTTTATTTTATTTTCATATCAAACTTACTAAGAAAATCAACAAATCACAATCTCAATCAAAACTTCAAAAAAAAAAATCACTAAAAATCTTTTTAGGATGACTGTAACATTTTATAAAGTTGGTCATGAAATTATTGTGGAGAAAATAATTTTACTATTACAGTTGCAAAAAAACAATTTTCCATCACAAAAATTTCTAAAAATCAATGAGAAAGTAATAGCCAAATGAAATTATGATTGATGTCTTAAAAACAAAGAAGCTAGAAAACTATCCCAAATAGATCCTAAATGCATAAATTATCAAAACAACTCCATGCATTTGAACTATACCTTACAATCTACGACTATATAATGTGTCACTCATAAAAATTTGGATTGAATCCACTCTGAGATAAAAAAACTTTTGATCATAATATTCTAAGCAAATATTTTTCTCCTAACAGTTTGAAATGATTTTACTGCTATCCTTGTTTAACACTCCCGTTAAAAATCTCAATAATATCTCCGGCCTGCACATCATGCCACCAAAAGGGCTTGTCTTCTTCCATCACATTACACTTATAAATGAAGAAAAATCCTTCCACCGGCAAATAAAAGCTATAACTCCGCTCTTTCATCTTCAACAGTTCCTTCCTAAGCTCACCCACATTATCAGCTAAATTCACCTCCACCTCCAACCTCTTCAGTCCCATCGCCACCCTCGGCACCATTACCGTCACCTTCATCCTTCTCCCACCGCCATTGGTGGACTCGGGCTCGGGCTTGGGCTCCAGCTCGCGCTGGAGACGGAGGAGAATGAGAGAGCCTTGAATGACGTTGTAGTATTCAAAGTCGCGTTCGTCTTCCATGATCATGCCGTTGAAGAAGAGAGTTTGGTGGGAGACAGGGAAGCCGTGAGATTTGTGGAGCTTTTCTTTTATTTCGCGAACGGGAGAGAAGAACCAGATTTCTTCTTCGAAGCGCCGGCCGTCGTCGGTCTCGAATGTAACGTCCATTTTTTATGAAGAGCAGAGGGAGGAAGAAGAAGAAGAAGTGGAGCTTTTTTGTGAGAGCGAATGGGATTCAGGATATTTTAATGATGGTCGTTGCGAGATCTACTCCGGGAAAATGTGGAATAGTAACGGTCTGCACGGGAAAATGATGATTTGTTCGGATTTTTAAAAGCTTAATTATGATTTTATTTGAGGGGAACTTATCTATTCATTCGGATTAATTTTTTATTTAGGGAAATTTGAGCTCCATGTTATGGAAGAGTATTATATTTTGACATTTTTTGTTGTTTATCATGTATTAGGTCATTTTGATGGAGCTCTAACGCAAAGTTGGACAAAGTATTAAAAGCAAGTGTTTCAATCATTGTTAAAAACTTAAAATGTGCGCACAAATTATATTTGAATTTTGTTCAAACTTTGATCGAATATTTTCCTATTTTAGTTGGGTTACATCAAGGATCAGTCTTAAGCCCATATCTTTTTGCTTTAGTCATGGATGTTCTCACTAGACATCTGCAAGAGGTTGTACCTTGGTGTATGCTTTTTGCTGAAGATATTCTTGTTGTTGATAAGACTAAAGAGAGAGTTGGAGGTAAACTTGAATTATGAAGGTGAACCTGAGTATCGTTTGAGTAGATCTTAAACTGAATATATGGAGTGTAATTTTAGTAATAATAGATCTAGTGGGGGATTGTGATTTTGGGTGATCAAGTCATAAATAAGAGTACATATTTTAGATATCTTGGGTTTCTTGTTCAGAATGGTGGTGAAATAGATGGGGATATTATTAGTAGAATTCAAGTTGGATGGTTGAAGTGGAGGAATGCATTGAGCTTGTGTGATAGAAAAGTCCCTCTCAAATTTAAGGGAAATTTCTATAAGATGGTAGTGAGACCTGCAATACTTTATGGTGCAGAATGTTGGCCATTAAAAGAGAAGCATAATATTAAGTTAAGTGCTGCAGAGATGAGGATGCTCAGGTGGATGAGTGGCTTTACTATTAGAAATAGGATATGAAATGAGCATATACTTGAAAAGGTTGGAGTAGCTCTAGTGGAAGATAAAATTAGAGAGAGAATAAAGGCTTGTTGTTGTTGTTGTTGTTTTGATCGAATATTACTTGAACATACTCAAAGGCAAGTTTGTACCTCATTCCAAAAATGTTCTTTGATCCCTTGCTTGACCAAGTTCAAATATACAATCATAATTTGAATAAGGTTCGAACATAATTCTCGCACATATTTTAACAAGGTGATTTAAATAAGGCATAATCATGTCTTTGAACAAAATTGAAATACGGATAAACAATATTTGAGCATGGTTCGATTAATATTTAAGCACGTTCAAACCATGTTCTAATGTGATTTAAATAATGTTCAAATAAAGATTAAATTAAATGTTGATGTATCATTTTTCTAGGGGTGAATTAAATATTTATAATCTTATATAATATTGAAGAGAATTTAAAGAATACAAGCAAGTTAGTTTTTGAGTCACCTAATAAAGAAATATTACTTTGATAGATGAAATATTATAATGAACGCATAAACTATTTCAGCAAAAAAAAAAAAGAAATATTATGAAAGTTCCTAAATAAGTCTTAAAATTTGATTGTCTATCTAATTAGTTAATTTAAACAGCATATCCCTAATTTGTTGTTGATGACATTATATGTAAGAAGTTTAATGTTATGGGTCACTAATGTGAACTACAACAACGGACTATAGTGTTGCTTATTATAACTTATGTTTGAAGTTCTATACACACAGAGTATGGTTAGCTGCATATGTTGAAAATATATATCTCTAGTTATAAAAGAAGATACTTGGGAGGTTCTAGATGAAATAAAGGAAATTATTGAGTTACCCTCATAAGTGTAGCATAAGTGTGACAATCCAAAGAAAAAAAGAAGGCCTTCGAAGAATAAAAAATATTTGGTACATCAAGCATGTAGCTGATGTGTAGTGAAAGTCCATGATCCAGGTACTTTTAAGGCTAATCACCCACTACCTTCATAACAATTTTTAATTTACTCTTCTTGTTATTATAAGAATATGATGACTAATTGGTTGCACAATGATGTTATGCTTTGCATTGTGATGTTTATAACTGTTTGTTTATACTCTATTGTCGCTATCGTATGTTGTAATGTATGTGGTGTGATTGCACTGCTATATTGAGCTTATAATTTGCTCTTTTTAAGCTATTGAAACTCATTCTATTTTATCTACCCTAGTTGAACCTTATTTAAATATTATTTGAATCATGTTTCAGTCTATCTTCGAATCAAAACACATAGTTCGAATATGGTTCAAATAGTGTTCAAATAAGATCCAAACAAAATTTGTACACGGTTAAAAATTTTCTTGTATATTATTTTAACCTTTATAAGAAATTGCATGAACCTTAATCTAATCATATTTGAATCAATGTTGATCATACCAGACTAAAAAGAGTCGTCTTGCATTCAAAAGAAGATGCATTTGGATTCGAAATGAACTTTTAGGCATATTTTTCTAAGATAACAAACAATAGACATATGAAGTCAAATTCCCATTTATTAATGTTTATTGAGTTTCATTTGAATTGAAGTATGTTACTTGATTATTGGGGATAGTTTATGTTACTAAGATCACATTTGATAATGCATTGTTTTTTTTAATAATATATTTTTATATTTATAAATTGAAATATATTTTAAAACATATTCTTAATAATATGTTAGAAAAAATGGCTTATGATATCAAGATGTTATCAAAGTCATTAAACTTATTTTAAGATCAATATAAATTAAATTTTAATTGCTTTGTTATATATTATTCTAATCTCAAAATAAATTTAATCATTATGAGACTCATGATGACTAATTAAATTTTTGATGAATATATTTTGATAAATATATTTTTTTAGTAATGTATTAAGAATTAATATACAAGCTGAAAAAATGCGTTCGCTAATTATTAGAATTATTGAAAAGGTTTTTTTTCTTAAAAAATAAATGCATTTTGCTAAATTTGAAATCTTATATTCATATGCCAAAAATTAAAATTTTCTAAAAATTAAAAAAAAAAAAAAGCTTAAAATCGTAATAGACACACACAAACATCAATTTATTTAATACATATCAAAATGAAATCGATTCAAACCCATTTAGTCTAATAAGAGCATGGAGCCTTCCTCAAATGCCTATACTCACTTACAATGGATTTAATGTCTATGATAGTTAATTGAAATATGATTCATATCATCTAGAAATTATTACACATTCAAACTGTATATTCTACTTTTTAATAAAATATTAGTTGGTTTATTAGTAGAAATTTAGGCTTCGTTAGGGACGGCTTTCTTACTGCTTCATAAAGCAGCTTTTTAGTACAATAATTTTAATTTTTGAACTAAAAAAGTCGCTTTAAGAAGCAGTAAGAAAGCCGCCCCAAACGAAGCCTTAGTCATGCTTATAAAAGCAAAGGAGTTAAGCTCTCTCACCAACACAATTTTATTTAGTTCTTACAATGATTATATGATCCATGATATTTGGCTTTAGCCATAGCTTATTTCGATTTTTAAATAATAAATGGGCTCTTGGGTCAATATTATCCTCACTTAATATATCAAATCAATTAAAGTTTTGAATAAATTAAAGTTTCATTTGGGACAATTTTCTTATTGCTTCTTAAAAAATTTTAATTGTTTACTAAAATTTTGATTTAAGAAGAAATAAAAAAGTTATCCTAAACGAAGCCTAAGTCTATAGCATGGGTCCACTCTTTTGAGCTATGAGACCCGTTGATACCAGCAAGACCTCATTACGGTATGTTCGTCTCCTTTCGAGTGAAATTCCTATCAAGACTTTCTCGTCTTCGGTCCATCACAAACTTTGTTATAGTCAGGGTTTTCATCCTTAGAGTTTAGTTGGATGGCATATATAGAAATAACAAAATTTAGATATTAAATATATAAGTAATAAATATTTTAAATTTTACGTAAATTACTAATTTTTTCTTTAATATATATTTATTTTAACTTGCCGAGGCGTTTATCCTTGAACGCTCTGAGTCGAAATAAAATTCGAACCCAATAGAAACCAAAGCGCGAACCCATATGACACCTTAACCAAAAATATCAGTGGGGAATCGGGAATTTCTCCCGATTCCTTTTCAGCAACGACCTGCGCGTCGACCCTCAGTTGCAAATTCGTTTCTCGAATAAGTTTTGCTAGATGTTTGTCGAATTCGCGGTCGATTCCAAGTTTCATCAGGTACCTGAATCGATCTCTGTTTTTGTTGCCTATCTAATTGTTCTTTTTTCTTTTGAGCAGATGAGTGGGTTTGCCTGGTCTGGATCGTATTGATGCGTTCTTACTAGTTGCTTTCATTTATTTTATCTAAATTTTGTTCGATTTTCATTCTGCCCTAATTCTATTGGTTTGACCTGATTGGGGTTTCGTTGGATATGGAGTTATTCTACTTGATTCCATAAGTTCTCCGTCATTAGTAGGTTTGTTTTGGTTCGCCTCAAGCCAAAATGATGCACAGTGCAGTTCGAAGATGGGAGGTCAGCCGGGGCTTTTGCGAAGTCTGATAACATTGCCGTATGCTATGAGCAATTGACATGTTGGATAGTAGCCTGATGGAGTTCATTCCCGTTATAAACTGTTGAAATTAATTCACGAATTAAAAAACCTGAATGGGATTTATCAAAAATCTCACTGGAAGTTTTTAAAGATTTGCCTAAAGTCACTACATTTTGTTAAAAAAAATTACATGGTTCTTAAGTTTTTGTTGAAGGGTCCCGGGTTTTCAATCTTCTAAAATGATGAGACATTGGTTAGTTGAACTAAGGCTTCTCTTTTTTTTTTTTTTTTTTTTAAAGGTTCCTAGCGCACCATTGGAAGCTCTTATCATTCTCAAGAGAAGGTAGTTGATTGCTAGGCTAACACAGTATCCCATGTGCTCGGTCCAGATATCTTTGCCCATGCCCTTTTCTTGATCACCACAGTGAGAACTTTGTTCTCCACCATCTCATCCGCATCTGCTCTTTAATTCATAGGGCATAGTCATTTCACTTTCCTTGGATCCTCTAAGCCACCATAATTTGGCCAACCAATTTCTTGTTTACCAATAATATTTGCTTCTCCCATAAAAAATGATCAATGCATGCCTAGGTTGCATCCAAGCCAATCATAGATGTTAGGTTGTCTTACTGCATGCAATCATATGTGGTTGCAAGAATAAGCTTTGCTACTTGTGTTGGATGCGACCAATATGCGGTTGACTTAGATCTATGCAACTTATGCTTATTTATTGGATCTTTTGTTTTTAACATCAAAGGTGTTTAAGTAAAATATGTTGACCAATATGATGCTCTTGAGGAAAAAGAAAGTTATCTGCATATGGGTTTCTTATTTATAATAGGAATTTGATTACAATATTTGGAGGAACAATGAAAAAAACGTGTTTCACTAACTAGAAATAGTAAAATTTCCAAAAATATGCAATCACTAACACTTGCCCATAAGCTGGAGCATATATATCAATTTACTCTTGCTTGTTGCATGATTTGAAAAAAATGAAGTAAATCCAAAAGCTTGGTAAATATACCCTGTAATGAGCTAGAAATATGAGAAGTAACAATCTTCTTTGGTAAAACCACATCTTGAATGAAGTGGCAGTCAACCTTTACATGCTTATTTCTTTAATGGAACACAGGATTAATATTAATATATATAATAGCACTTGCCACAATTTAAGACCATTTGTTGTGCCATTGAAAAATTGAATTCCCTTAGGAGGTCTTTACCTGCATCATTTCATATATGGATTGTGCCATAAATCTACATCTCTATATCAACATATAATTTGGGCACTACAGTTTATTTCTTACTCTTCTATGTGACTTAGTTACCTCCCATAAATATGCAATACTCATGTATTGATTATCTATCATCAATTTATCCATCCTAGTTTGCATCAAAAAAGACTTCTACATTGAGATGCCATTCTTACTGTATAGTAGTCCTTTCTCTAGTGTTGTTTTTATATGTTCGAGGAGGCCCAGAATACTTTCCTTATATTTCTATTTGAGAACATGCATGTGTTGATTCATAACTCCTACTACAAAGGATATATCTATCATATGAACAACATGATAGATTAATTTACCAGCCAAGCTAAGATAATGAGAAGATTACTAAAAATTTCCTCTTTAATAGTAGCATTATGAGACTATGAGTGTTAATTGAGAGTTAGCAAGTTTGCAACCTAAATTACTAGTTTCTTGATCACTCAAGTTATTGAGGGGTTCACTTTGCTTTGGGAAGGCTTGTGTCCAAAGCTATGTGCTTGCAGACTTTTTTCTTATCATCCCTGAAAAGATGACCAGTTTTCTCAAGAAAGTCAGTGACATATTTTCTTTGAGACCAGGGAATTTCTTTTTTGTTGGCTAATTTTATTTATAAAAAGTATAAGGGACAGCCCAAATCTTTAGTCAGAATTTTTTTTTAATGTAATGTTTTACTTCTATGATCACTTTTTAATTGCTATCTATTAGTGAAATGTCATCCATATATATTGCCAAGATAATGGAGCTAGATGAAGTGGTTTTAATTGTTGATTGCCTCACATATGCAAAAAGATACCAAAATGTAAAATTTAGGATGTACTAGAAATAATAGCTGTAGAATTATATGAGGAAATGACATTGGAGACAACCACAAATGCTTATGAGTTTTGGATTAGACAGTTATAATTCTCCTGAGAAAGAGGGGCAAACCTAGAAGAGGTATTTAGATTGGAAATTCCAGCGGCAATTACAAATGGGCCATATAACATGCTGAACAGTGGAATTATAGTCAAATTCGGTTCATCAATACTCAAAGATGATTAGTATGAACACAATGAGAGCCAATGGACAATGTTTTTCCCCCTTATTATGACTATTGACTACTATCTGGCTGGCTAATACGACCACCACAATGCAGCATAGCAAGGGTAGACTGTTTAATCATCGACGAGGAGGGAGTAAGAGCTTAGTAACTTGAATTTGTTAGAGAGCGGTTGCAATGTTGATGATTGCATAATTTTCTATCAATTGAGATTGTACATGTTAAAGTGATACATGAAGCCTAGAGAGAAATTTAATAATAAGGAACTTCTCATTTTATTTTTTGTCAAACCGTCAAATCAATAGTAAAGGGTCTGCACAAGAGTAGCTCGTCCCACTTACCATGAAAGGTGCTTTCTTATTTCTAAGGAAAATCATTTAGCTAGAGAGAAAATATGTCTGAGTAAAGGGTATATATCTTGGGATATTTTTTTTTAGAAGTTATGTGGAGTAAAGAAAATCTCATATCATCTTGGTTGTATCTTGAAACTTGACAATGGTGGCAATAGAGGTTCATGACTATTGAGCATGCATTTGAGATCAACATAGCATGAAGTTTTGTATTTGACAGTGTTTGTTTGTTTGAGAGACGGAGAGTTGAGATGACCAAGTTTATCATAAAATTCCATAAGAAAACAATAAACTCAAAATCATAACTCATAAGAGAGAGTTTGATACCATTAAGTTTGATAGATGTACTAATAATGGATGAAGGTTTCATTTTCAGGAGAGTTGTAGAGGAAGACATTGACAGACACCACAAAGAGAACATAATAGAGAAGGGACTGTTTTAGGAAATTATAGATTTAGGTGTAGGCATGAGCGAAACTTTGAGTGGGCGCAGGCTAATATTTTGTGAAGTAGTAGCACACTAATAGGGCTTGCAGCAGTGCAATGTGCAAGTTGAATTTGAGTGGGTTCAAGGTTGGATCTACTAGGTATTTGGTTAATGTGCTGGCGCTAGAGTGGGAGCCAATGTAGACAAGTGCGATCGAGGTGCTTGTGAGGTTGGTGAGGAGCATGATCGAGCATTGGTGAGTGAGATCGGGGTTGGTTGATCAGGTGAAGGCTTCAAGTTTATCTCACCTTGATAACTTGTTGAGGGAAAAGAAAGATCTCTACATTTTATTCAGTAAGAAGGCCTCTTATTTATAATAGGAAAATCAAATACAATGTATAGAGGAACAACTAAATAAACTTAGTTAACTTACCAAAAATAGAACCTTCTAATAATATGCTAATGCTAATATATGCAAATTCATGCATTGGTCAAACAATTAGCATTGGACGACCAATACTTGGCCGACCAAATGAGATGCATTGGTCTATCACGAAGAAAAGCTTTTAGCTAAACACTAGATTATACAATTGGCCTGTCGATGCTTGAGTGCATTGTTTAGTGTGAAATATTGATTCAAGTCAGTTTAAGAGAGAGTAGTTCGGGAATAATACTTAATCTAAAAAAAATACATTAGCTCTAATGTCACTGGATTTTGTGTCCTTGTCTTTTAGGATAAAAAGACTAGAACACTTTCATGCCCTATATGCTTTTTCAAAAAATGGAGAAAGTAAATGCAATTATTTATAAAATTTCCAATTCACATTTTAAAGGCCTATGTCAAATCTCAACCTAATACCAGGGTGATTTTAAAGAGCCATAAGGAGGCAATTTGAAGCATGCTATTTGTATTGGATGTTGGGTGATGAATTGCATTTGTTGTTATTGCGTGTTTCATCTTATCAATTTTTGGTGCTTCTAAAGAAATTTTGGTCGCTCTTGGACATTCTTAATTATTCTAAACCATCTTACTACCTTAGTACAAATTGGTTCAATAGATATAATTTGCTCTACCTCCAATACATTTATTACTCTGCGTTCTACTCTAGGGCTTACTGCAAGTCTAAATTTGCATCGCCACCTTATTACCCGTAGAGTTTTTCTTTAATACTCTTTCTGTAGAATATGATTTCTGTAGCAATATTTTGGACGAGTGATCAATCACTATGGGTGAAAATTATCTTAAGAAATACTCAATATACATATTAATATCTTGATCATTACATCTTAAAGTGATCCCACGTAGGCTGTTGAATTCTTTGGTTGTAGGGTCAATCCAATTAATTTATCTGGCATGACTCATTTGCCGTGTTGACAGTTAATTCAGGATTTTTAATGGTGCTTTGATTACTAATTTGTGCCCCGATCTTATCCTCTGGGCTTGCCTTGTGCTGAAATATTTTATGAATGAAAGCTTACTACTTGGTTGACAATGTTCTTTGAAAACTATGCTAACGCTCGAGTCTTTCTTTTCGCAGGGGACCAGAAAATATTGGAATGTGTGATCAATCATTATGGTTCTCAAAGAGCCTAACAAAAATTCATGGAGATGGGCTCTAGGCATTGTGTATATAGTTGCAGTTGCATCAATATGGATTGCTGCTAGTTATATTGTTCAGACAGTTGTAGATGAGGGGGTTTCTCCTTTCTTATTAAGCTACATTTGCAACTCTTTGTTCGTGGTTTACATTCCCATTGTTGAAATTACACGATATTTTGGGGATTCAATTTATAATCTATTAGCCAAAAAGCACAATGAACCATCCATGCAAGGATCTTGCTATCCAGAGAATGCAAGTCTTTTGCTAGGAAGTGATAAAGAACCAATCATAATTGGTAGTCATCATAGAGAGGCTATTGTATCTGGAACTGAAACAAGGATTCAAGATATAGAAAGAATTTTGCCCAGTCAAGTTGATGAGTTTTCTCCTGGAAGCCCAATTAGTAGTACAGGAACACAATTGGATTCAAAAATGCGTTGGACGCGTGCTCAAGTAGCTAAAGTCAGCCTGTTGATTTGTCCGTTTTGGTTTTTCGCACAACTCACTTTCAATCTTTCGCTCAAGTATACAACTGTCACTGTAAGCATTTCAACTTAGTTCCCTACATTCTATCACTTTCCACATTCCGTTATTGTCATTTTCTCAATTAATTTACTTTCATTATGCAGTCGAACACCATTTTAAGCAGCACGTCTAGCCTCTTCACCTTTCTGGTCTCTGTTGCATTCTTGGGAGAAAAATTTACATGGGTAAAGTTAGTCAGTGTTCTTCTCTGCATGGGAGGTACCGTGCTAGTGAGCTTAGCTGATTTGGGAATTGGAGTAAATGCTATTGCATATAATGCTGTTCTTGGAGATGCACTTGCACTTGTTTCAGCTGGCCTTTATGCTGTTTACATTACTCTTATTCGGAAAAAGCTACCCGATGAAAATAAGGGAGAAGGTCATGCAAGTATGGCCCAATTTCTTGGATACCTTGGGTTATTTAATCTCTTAATTTTTCTTCCTGTTGCACTTTTTCTAAATTTCACCGAGATAGAACCTTTCCACAAGCTGACATGGAGTCAATTTGGCCTCATTGTTGGAAAAGGTATGTATGACCTCCTAGTTTTTGCTGTGTTTGTTACTTGTCTCTACACTTGAGGGTAGCTCTGAATCTTTTCGTTTTTTAAGTGTTTATACTTTAGTTAGTTAAAAAGGGCATATGTTTTCTTATTGTAATCATGTGAGGGCATTCATAGGTATTTGGCTTATGTTCTCTTTTAAATAAGGCGGGACTTATAAAATATGTGCACCACTTGGTGGTGGCAAGGCATCTGGAAACAGAATGTTTCAAACCACTTATTTATGCAGGAGCATATGCGGTGAATGATTTGATGAGCACAAACTAAATGGCACTGAGATTGAGCGCAAAGAAGGCACGAAGATTAAGTTGTTATATCATAGCTAGTTCCATAGAAGAACAGAAAAATATATAATATTAAGAAGCCACATAGGTGTAGATATCAATAGGGCGCAATATAGCACTTGTTTGCTAATCCAAGCACACATAGTATCACTATAAAAAACCCCAAATTTCCTTAGCTAAACGTCTACGAAAATTCTTAAAATCTTTAGAAGTACAAGAACTGCATAAATATAAGTAATAAGGATATCCAGACTATTCCAGAAGATTCCATCTGGATGCTCGTCAAAGATGGCACCATATAATTTCCCATCTACTAGTAACCTATGAGATATCTTACTTGAATGCCTAAATATTGATCCTATGCACTACTTGTGGATGTATTGTTGTACCATGGGTATCATGTCATGCCCCACCTTAATGCATAGCATATACCATGATGAGGAGTGATAGAAAAGAACTTCAAAATAATATAATCAATTACATTTTAGATCAATATCAAACCTTGGAAAACTCTAAATATTTTTCATTTCTTTAATTAATATTATATCATGGAGTTACATCATCTGATAGCGGTAGATCTAAAACGACTTGATTAGAAAGTATTAAAAATGACTTTTCTTTATTAGATTTAAATGAGGATTTAACTCTTAACAGTATACATTAGAGAAAAAAGATTCATGTAGCCGACCCCACGTAGTGGGATAAATACTTGATGTTGTTGTTGTTGTGGAGTTATATCATCTGACACATACATAGAGCTATGAACAATTACATGAGAAATTTCTACAATAACACCTTGATATACAAGTTCAATAATATCTCACATTACATATCTTTTGTAATATTAATATATAAATGTGGTAAACAAAACATATAATTGTGCATCTTCTTATAGACAATATCTGTCACGCCTCAAAATTTAAATTGGGAAGAATTGTATCTTTTATCTTTTAATAATAATAACTAGAGCTATTTAATTTCTCCCAATAATAAAATACCAACAAAAACAAATCTATTGATCAAAACATCAATATATATTTGTATTCATTTATTCAAAAATCATATACAATAGCTAACAGACGTACAAATACAACATATTGTCTGTACACTTCTGACTATAGAAGAATAACTACAAGACAATAATAGCATAACTTGAATAATCTCGTATCTAACTAGTCTCAAACTTGTGATCCCCTTATTTGACCTGAAATTATTAACCACACTTTTGATCCTCTTAACTGGATATAAAATCCGATGTATATATTTTTTCTCATTAGTATTATGAAACTATGAGTAGAGAATGAGTGTGTTGATTCCTATTTTTAAAAATAAAGGTGATGCACAAGATTGTTTGAATTATAGAAGAATTAAGTTAATGTGTCATACTTTAAAACTATGGGAGAGAGTTATGGAGCATAGGTTGCGGCGTGACACTAATGTTTCTCAAAATCAATTTGAATTCATGCCAGATAGGTCTACTATGGAAGCTATACATTTATTGAGAGGTTTGATGGAAAAGTATAGAGAGAGTAAGGAGGATCTACATATGATTTTTATTGATTTAGAGATAGCATATGATAAAGTTCTAAGAGAAGTGCTATGGAGAGTTCTACATAAGAAAGGCATTAAAAATGCTTATATTCAAGTAATTAAGGATATGTATGTAGGAGCTATTACTTGTGTTCAAACACAAGGTGGTTTGATCAAGTATTTTTCTATTTCAGTTGGATTACATCAAAGATCAGCCTTAAGCCCATATCTTTTTTCTTTAGTCATGGACGTTCTCACTAGACATTTGCAAGAGGTTGTACCCTGGTGTATTTTTCTGATAATATTCTTCTTGTTGATAAGACTAGAGAGGGAGTTGAAGGTAAATTTAAATTATGGAGGTCAACCTTTAGAGTCTAAAGGCTTTCGCTTGAGTAGATCTAAAACTGAATATATGGAGTGTAATTTTAGTAATAATAGATCTAGTGGGGGGATTGTGACTTTGGGCGATCAAGTCATTAATAAGTGTACATGTTTTAGATATATTGGGTCTATTGTTTTGAGTGATGGTGAAATAGATGAGGATATTATTAGCAGAATTCAAGTTGGATGGTTGAAATGGAGGAATGCATCAGGCTTGTTGTGTGATAGAAAAGTCCCTCTCAAACTTTAAGGGAAATTTCTATAAGATGGTAGTGAGACCTGCAATGCTTTATGGTGCAGAATGTTGGCCATTAAAAGAAAAGCATAATATTAAGTTAGGTGTTGCAGAGATGAGGATGCTCAGGTGGATGATTGGCTTTACTCCTAGAGACAGGATACGAAATGAGCATATACGTGAAAAGGTTAGCGTAGCTCCAGTGGAAGATAAGATTAGAGAGAGTCGCCTTAGATGGTTTGGTCACATAAAACGGCGGTCTTCCGATGACCCGGTTAGGAAAGTAGATGTATTAGATTTGACTTATGTTAAGAAAGGCAGAGGTAGACCTAAACAGACTTGGTTAGAAAATATTAGAAATGACCTTTCTTTATTAGATTTAGATGAGAATTTGACTATTAACAAGACACCATGGAGAAAAATGATTCATGTAGCTGACCCCACACGGTGGGATAACGGCTTCTTCTTGTTGTTGTTTTAGTATTATGAAACTATGTACACAACATCTCTTTTCTAATAGGATACTGATACCTATCCTTAGTCATGACTATAGTCTTATCATCACCAAAACATCATGCAACAATACCAATGTGCAATTCTAAGATTAGAAAGTCTTCTAAGCTTTTAGGACTTCACCAAAAAGATTTCATTTAAACTATTCTAATACCTATTTTCTGATCCTTGTGATGATTTTTTACTTTTAAATTTGTAGATGCATACAAATTTCTAAATTTACTGTTTTGTTTTCTTGATTTATGATTGAACATTTGAATTCACCTGGTGGTGCATACTATAGTTGGTTGACATATTTGATATGAAATAAAGTCTGGCTACTCTTACATATATTACAATTTACCCAACAAGTTTTTTTCGCTTAATCTTGAGGCATTGATCAACGCACAGTCACTTTAATGACCTTTGTTACATGTTTTTCAAAATCGAATTGGGGATATGTTGGTTTTTTGAAAGAGAAACAACCGAAATGCATTACCAATTGAGACCTCGGCTCCATTTGGGAGTTTGCTTTATAGCATGTTTGATTTTGAAAAATTCAGTATATGATTATTTTGATTTGTGCAGGAAATATGTTAAGAAAAATACTCTTCTGCATTTTCACCTTCTCTAGGGATACATGACCTTATACGATAACTAATTGCACATCTCTAATTCAGATTCAGTTCTATGAATATTACCTTTTAGATCTTGTTGATTCAGGCTTAATAACAACCAAAGCTAGGTATTATTTTTTAATGGGAAATACTTTTTGGCTGAATTCGGCCAACCAAATAGGTCACGGTGTCAATTATGCAAATGATCAAGTGAGCTCCACTTATAAGCTATTTGGACAACCCAAAGTTTGGCCGGCCAAAATAACATAAATTTTTTTTTAGCGAGTTGCAGGCTTTCATTCACACCATATAAAATTAAAGCAAATTCTATAGCTTATACAAAGCTTTATATCAAATCATGAATATAACATAGGTTTATTCTTCATTCGTTAGTCATTTCATAAATTATCTTGGCATGTTGCATAGTAAATGCAAATTGATTGCAATGGTAATTTCTTTCCCAAAGTCTTGAAATATTTCTTTCATGCAGGTTTGTTGGACAATGTGCTCAGTGATTATTTATGGGCAAAGGCCATCCTATTGACTACAACCACAGTAGCAACCGCTGGTCTCACTATTCAGGTCCCAATAGCTGCTATTGTGGATTCGATCACAGGTCATGCCCCTCATCTCTTAGATTTAGTAGGAGCTTCTACAGTCATACTAGGTTTTGCTGGGATCAACATCCCTTCTGAAGAAACGACACCATTCACCCCAAATGAACATGAAACTGAGGACATCATTGTGTCTGATCATAATTAGGATACAACAGGTCACACTAGACTGGCTAGTCTTTCATAGGCTTCACAGACGGCTTTCTTCCTATTTTTTAAAACAATTTTTTAGTTTAAAAATTTTTATTTTTATACTAAAAAGTTATTTTAAGAAGTAGTAAGTCGTCCCAAATAATACCTATAGTTCTGTATCATGTTACTACGCTATGTTTCTATCTTTTGATTTTTCCACATTGTAGTGTAGATATATGTAAATATGTCAATCTGCTTGATTTGTGTAATCAACATGTTAATTATTAGTGTCCTATTATACATTTTGCTTATTATACTCTCCTATTATGCATTAAAGCTCATGCATGATCAAATCAATTTTATATAACTTATATAAGCTAAAAGATTATTAACATATCTCTAATTCTTCAAAAGCTATTGGTATAATCTTGATCTTCTAAAGTTTACCCATGCCACTTTTATAATGAACTTTATTTTTGTAAATGAGCAACCTCCCACTCTTATTCTATTTATGGAGGGACAATACATAAAGAGGCATTTTCAGTATCTTCATATTTATAAAGAAAAAATCACATTTATTTTAATATACGGGTTGTTTGGTATGCAGAATTATGAGGGTAAAGTAATGTATTTACGTGCATTTCCTAAATTAAGTCATTTGGTTGATTTTGAGCGGAACATAATGAACTCCTCTGAAGCATCAGCGGTGTATTACAATTGATCGTTCGTGCGACTTTAAAATCCGCTCAAATTGAGCGGGTTAGAAATCCTTTCGCGAGACCGCCTCTGTCGGGCTCTTGTCCCCCTCCGCCGCACCCTCCAGATTCCCGAAGTTTACATGAGCGCCGGCCAATGGGACTCCCTCCCCTACTCCCGCGTCCCCTCCGTCGCCATGAAGAACTACAAAGACATATTCGAGCAACACGACGAAACCCGATTCAAAGAATACTTGAAACAAGTGAAAGAGGGCAAGGCCAAAATAGCCGCTGGCGTGCTCCTCCCGCACGAAATTCTGACCCCGGCTGTGGCCGGCGAGGACGACGAGGTTGTTGAGCTTCAGTGGCGGCGGATGGTGGTAGACATGGCGGCGAATGGCCGCCTGCAAAACTACATCGCCGTTTGCGATGTCTCAAGAAGCATGTACGGAATACCCCTGGAAGTCTGCGATGCCCTCGGTCTACTCGTTTCTAAGCTCACAAATAAACGACAGATAATCTCATAGCATATTTAGAAGGTAAAGAGCATAGTTAAGAGCTAATTCTTACCAGAACCACCAGGCATGGCGAGAAGGAGAAGAACACCATAACTTCCATAACTGAAGAACAACTGGTAGAAAAAGGAGTAGAAGAAATAAGGGGAGAAGTTTGGATAGGGTTGTTGTGCCAGTAATAGCTCACCTGCTAGAGAAAGAAAAATAAATACAACAGGGAAAGGAAAAAGAAGAAAAAGACATCCTAACCAAGATCGGGTTTCCCAAGGGAGAGTAGTTCTTACAAAAAAGTGATAGAGAAATGCAGCAAGGGAAGTGGTGATTGTTTATACCTGCAATGTTTTATTTATTTATTTTATTTAATTTATATTACTCTCTTTTCGTTACCTGTGTTTTGGTTGGTGAGCCATGCTTCTTCGCTGCCTGAACTGATTAAAGTCCTTTTCATTTTTATTTTCATTTAAAAGTAAGTTACAAACCAGTAAATAAGGTTTCCACCATTAATCATAATCATTATAGGGATCAATACAAGTCATAAATAGCTTGCCATGCTTTTTATCAAATTTTCTCAAGTATTGTAAATTTTCAATAGTTATTATCATTTTATTGCTGTGGTTTTATGTGCTGTAAATACCGAGATGGTCATTTGAAGTTGTTTGTCCTACTTTTTCAGCTTTGATGCTTCCATATATAGTCCTGTTCTTTTTATTAAACGCTACAAGATGTGCTTCTTCTCATAGAGTGGATTCTTTGTTTTGCACTTTATTCTTTGAATCAGCAGAATTTGCTCGAGCTTCTATTAAAATATATGTTTATATGTTGTGATGATGATGATATTGTGATGCATTAGTGTTGTATATGCTACACAGCTTTTATAAATATACTAGTCATAATGGCAAAAAAAAAAAAAAATTACAAATACACCGTTTTTACTTTACTCTGGATATACCTAACCAAACAAGGAAAACAGTTCTCCTGCGTTTACTTTGCAGACAACCAAACAGTCTCAAAGTATTCGGAATGCACTGCATTTATTTTATATTGCATTTATTTTATACTGTATTTTTTTTTCAGGCAACCAAACAGCCCTATAATATTATTAAGATTAATTACTATAAATTTTTTATTCATAAACTAAGCATTTATATTTTTGACAATGATGATATGTATATACTATATTAAGCAATTTTAAGAGAATTTTAATATAAATAAACAAATGATATAATTTTAAAACAATATTAAAAAATTTAATGATATGTTAATAAATAAACTTAATATTAATTTGCTGTATAATTTAAGAAAACCTTTGAAAATCTTATGAAAATTTTTAATATTACTAAAAAAATAGCTTTTATTAACACTTGAATAATTCTTATTTTATGTTTATTATAAAATGTCATTCAAGGCTAATTGTTGAAGTCATGAAGATAACTAACTAAATGAGGCTATCATGATAATATAGAACTTGTTGAGTTTAAATTGTCCAAAAGGTGGATTAGATCATTACTCAGTTGTTGATGTAACTCGCCCAAACATCAAAATAACAAAACATGATCAGTCATACTAAGGCTTCTTTTGGAACGGTTTTTTTATTGCTTTTTAATTTGTACTAAAAAAATTGTTTTAAGAAACAGTAAAAAAGCTGTCCCTAACGAAGCTTAAGATCGACAAATAGTTTCACATGGATTCATTCTTCACTTCTAACTCACCATATACTCTACATTTCTAGCAACTAGCTTCATTCATAATTTGATTAAGATTTATTATACAATTTTATTTACAATAAACAATATAATCTCTTCTTATAACATTCTAATTTGACTCAATCCTATAAATAGAGAGTAAAGTCAATTATTATTTACTCGTCTTATAATTTCTGACAATCCAATAAATCCATCCCAACGCTTCTCTTTCTCTTTATTATATTATCTTTTCAAGTTTATTTGTTCTTTTTAGTAAATCTCTAATATCTCAAACAAATAAATTTGGATGAAATACTCTCCCAATAAAAATTATAAATTTTGTGATAGGATATAACCAGAGAATCTTTATAAAGGTATTTATTTTAAAATAAAAAAAAGCATAAACATAAATGAAAGATAAAATCAAAATTATTTAACGGGATAAATTGATAAAATATATTATTTTTAAACATATTAATTTTCACACTTTATTGCTTGTTGGGTTGAGAGAATTTCGTCTCTCCTTCTTTGTGACTTTGGTTCAAGCGTCGTAAGTTCTAACCACCTTAAGGCTAACCTTTAAAAAAAATACTGCTTATCTTGCTATGTTGTTTGAGAGCTTTGACTATCACTTAAAAGATTTTAGGTTCTAGTGAAAAATGTTTGTTTAGATTCATCTTAATTGGCCTAAATGTTTAAGAAAAAAAAAAAGGAAATTTTAATTTTTAAGTATTTATGCAAAAATCTTGGAAGTCAAGTCTTCCCATCACGCGGCTCGAATCTTCTTCTTCGCCCTTAACTACCCTCAACTTCTCGACCGTCGTCGCCAAACTCACACTTTTATCACCCAAATCCTCCCGGCCACCTCTCTCTCTCTCTCTCTCTGCGATTCTCTTCCCCCTCGTTTTCTTTCTGTCTGCTTCGATGTCAGAATCCAGATCCGAATCCAGAGGACTTTGCAACTGCTGCTTCAAATTCCTGATCTCCGCCGGCCTCACCGTCCTCATCTTTTGGATTTCCTTCCGCTTCATCAAACCCCGCTACTACATCGTCTCCTTCGACCGCCCCACCACCAACTATTCTTCCCTCTTCGCCTCCTTCCAGCTCGAAATCGAGAACAAGAACCGCCAAATCGGCATCTACCATGACGAAATCGCGCTAACCCTCCTCGCCGGACCCAATCTCTCCTCCCCACTCTCCCACTTTGTTGTCCCCGCCTTCTATCAAGGCCATCACAAGACGGCCGAAAAGCCCGGTAACTTCAGCGGCATCTCCGACGGGAATCGGACGCGGCTCGCCCGAGAGTCGGTGTTCCGAGTTTTGGCGAATTCGGCGTTCCGGTTCAAGGTGCTGGGATGGAAGAGTCGGCACCATAAGGTGAGCGTAGCCGGCGATGTGGAGGTTGATGCTGAGGGTAAGAAGACCGCGACGAAGGGTATACGATTGTCGTCTTCCGCCGCTGTGGTTGCTCCGGTAGTCCCAAGTACTTTTTTCCTTTACGCGTTGGTGATCTTGACGTGATGCTTTAGGATTGAGCGGTTCAGATTGAATCACAGTCAGCTTTGTTTATGGCTTTTGTAAAAAGAAAAACGAATATAGTATAAAAAAATGGTAGTGGAGAGAGAGAGAGAGAGAGAGAGAGAGAGAATCTTTGAAAATTATTTTTTTAGAATGGTTAACTTTTATGATTTCAGATTTTATTTGGAATATTTAGATCATTTAAGTCAAATTCATGTCATATGATTGAGAATTTAATTTAGTTGCAGCATTTATGATTATAAAGTTATTATTAAAAAATATTAATAATTATAATTATATATATAATTAAACATCTGTTTCTTAAAGTTATTAGAATTAATAATTATGATTGTAAAAAGTAATTTCTAGTAATATAAAATTTTAAAATAATTAAAAGATAATAAAAATAGTAATAAAAAAAATTGTAATTACAATTTGAAAAATAAACTATTAAAAAAATAATCCCAAATAAATTTTGAGTCACCTATTTTGTCTATAATCTTAGTTATGTTAGAATTTTACAAAATATTTAATTAGTTTTAATGCATAATATTATTATGAATTTCTTTTTCCAATTTTTATGAATTTTTTTTAGTTGTAAACATAAAAACATTTACCTATTTCTAATGCAAATTTTATTTTATAATTATTAAAAAAGTCACTAAAAATAAAAAAATAATTAAAGTCAGTCATCAGCCTAAGAGGCAACTATCATAATTACTTTTAAATCAGGACTAGCATTTAAAGGCGAATTAAAAGTTCATGAAAATATTATGCATTAAATATATAATATCGTAGGAATTTTTAAAAATAAATTTCACCTAAATTTAAATGTTAAATTTGAAAGCATTACCAATAAATAATAATATTAAATATTTCATAATTAATTTATTTGTTATACCTTTTTTTTTTAATATGTCCCCTGAAACCTTTCACTTGGATGACTGGACTCCCAAGAAGACCATAGGTCAACTTCCAACGGTACAAAGCAGATCACGGAAGATGAGAAAACCGTAGGGAGGAAAATGAGCATATCCCCAAGCTTTTCTTGGAACCTTCCCGCTGGAAGTGGAAGAGTGGAAGACTTGACTCTGAAGTAAACCACACGTCAGCCTGCAACGCTATAAAGCAGATGGGATGGTAAGAAAACAATTGCTCATCAGCACAACCCCCCCACACGGCCATGAAAATACACCCAAGCTGCCTCTCGGCCCTGAGAGCAGGCGACATGGACCGCCTCCGTGCGCTGCTCCAGGATGACCCAACACGACTCTACGGCATGACTGTTAAAGGAAACAGCATACTCCACATCGCTGCAAGCCTCGGCAACGTCTGGCTCATCACCCTGGCGTGCAATCGCCCTGAATTGGACCTCCTGCTGCACCAGAACTTACAAGGCGACACGATCCTCCACTGCGCCGCCCGTGCAGGGCAGGACCACATCCTCTCCTTGCTGATCGATCACCACGCTGGAGGGCTAATGAAGGGAGTGCTGAACAGGCGTGGGGATAGCGCTCTGCACGAAGCTGCACGCGGCGGCCATGCTAATGCTGTCTGGCAGCTTGTAGCAGCTGGAGATAATATGGCCTCCACGGTTAACAGAGATGGAGAGTCACCGCTTTATCTAGCGGCGGAGAGGGGCTCAGTGGAGGCCGTGCAAATGTTGCTTGGATGCGCGGTGGTGGAATATGGAGGACCTCGAGGGCAAACTGCTCTACATGCTGCCGTCTGTCGAAGCTATGGTAACCGCTATGAAATTTCCATTTCTATAAACGATCAACACTTTGTCAATTAAATTTTTTTAAGAAGATTTGTAGGATCAAATCACTAGTATAAATTTATAAACATAAATAAACGGTATGTAAACCTATAATCATTAGATCAAATAATACTAGCATAAATGATTTGAGAAATATATGATAAATAAGAAAAATAACATCCAATTATGCATACTTGTTAAGTTAATTAAGTCATTATTAGAACTTGAGTCATATTCAACAAATCATCCAGTTTAAACTAACTTGATCACCTATGACCCAAAAGTCACTTGAAATCACTCAAACCAATAAGTCACTCAAAATTGGGAGAAATTATTCTGTGCAGTCACCGAACCGTCCGAAGACAAATTAGGATGTACTACGTCACCTAGTATACAGTGGTACACAACACCAATGCACAACAAAAAAGTGATATGGTACGTCCTGATTCGCCTCTGGACGACATCCGTTGACCGCATAGAATAATTTCACCAAAATCAGATCTTATAAAATCACCCGAAAATCAATCTTACCTCAAGGGACTCATGAAGTCACATATTCACTAGAAGAACACTAACAAATAACTAGATCTCAATCTAGAACTCACATGATGTTGCTGATTAATAGAAATTACAAGCCATGTAATCATATTATGCAAATAATTTTGTAATACTAATCTTCATCTTCATGTGTGGTAATAGGCTATCAACATAAATAAAGGGCCATTGATCAAGCATAAGTATATCAAATATCAGACCTTTAGTCAAAATTCTATTACATCAATATCTCTTACATAATCTCTCTAAGGAACTTAGAATCTCTCACTTTGAGTTATGTTTTTATAGCTTCATTCAACTCCCACTTTTTAGTCAGAGTTTATATAATAATTATGTTGTAATGCGAAATGTCTCAAACTTATTTTTTATCATAAAAAATAGCTTCTATGGTCATATTTTCTTAAATAAAAAATTTGATAATTTATTTTATCTAGTAATATAAACCCCCCCCCCCCCCCCCCTCGAAACTGAGAATTTGACTTGAAATTATATTGAAAAGAACATACTATAAGTACAAGCTAATAAGAAAAAGCTTTCAAGTTCTTCAGATATTGCAAAGATGGCCAAACAAACTAAAGGCCAAATATTTACCTATTTTTGTATGCTGTGGTAGCTAACTGCTGTAAGGTCTTCAGATATTGCGGAGATGCTACTCGAAAAAATGCCGGAACTAAACCTTGAAGCGGATTACTCCCAAAGCGCCCCCATTCACTACGCGGCTTCCCTTGGAGATGTAAACATGGTGCGTCTTCTGCTACAAGCGGATGCTACAATAGCTCATCTCTTGGACGACCATGGCCTATCAGCCATACACATCGCAGCAAGCAAGGACTATGCCAATGTTATCGAGGAGATACTCTACCATTGCCCTGATGCCACTGAGCTCACTGATATGGAAGGCAACAATTTTCTTCATGTTGCTGCAAAGAAGAGAGCGACAACAGTGGTGAAACTAGTTCTTAGTAACCCTCTGCTCAGACAGAGCATAAATGAGACAGATCATGAGGGAAACACACCATTGCATCTGGCTGCAATGAACCGCAACAGAGAAATCGTCCACCTTTTGTTGTCAGATAGTAGAGTCGACACAAATGTTATAAACCGCAAGGGTCTCACTCCCCTTGATATAGCTTCATCGTGTGCTGACTCCAGTATTCGCCTCAGGATGGTACGTATGACTTATATTAACAATGAATTCTTTCGAGCAAATGAAGCTGCAGCCTTTAGCGACAAATCAAACTCTTTGTAATGGAACTGTTTTAAATATCCATTTGCAGAAGAAGATGTTCGAAGAATTGACCTCTGCTGGTTCCAAGTTTGGCACTCACCGAATGGACATCTTGATGGGTAAGGATCAACGGAGGCCAGAAGAAGAGCTTATCCGATATAGAACACTGGCTAGTAACCTGGCAATAGTGGCAGTACTCATTGCAACAGTTACATTTGCAGCTGCTTTTACCTTGCCTGGAGGTTACAATAACGATGGCAGTAACCAGGGACAAGGCATGGCAATTCTAGCCAAGAAACTAGCTTTCAAGGTGTTTCTTATCTCCGACACCATTTCAATGCTAAGCTCTATTAGCGTTACCTGCTTGGTAATTTGCACTGGCTCTCTAGATCACGACATAAGATTGCACTCCATCATTACTGCCATGAAATTCATGTGGGTTGCACTAGGAGGGATGGTGGTAGCGTTCTCCATGGGAATCTATGTGGTCGTGGTCTCAAAATGCAGATTGTTGGCAGTTCTTATTTGTGGAATGGCTGCTTGTGTTCCCTTCATGGCTTGTATGACAGCTTGTTGGCCAACTTTTGGTTCTATTAAGCTGGTGCAGAATGACAGAAATCAAAAGAGCATAGAAAGAAAAACTTCAATCTTCAAGGTTAACATGCATATGCCCCATTGGATGGTGGTTGATTTTGTCACTCCCGCAAGTTCAGCAAAATGTGGGGAACCTCCTGTATAGTATATTTTCACAGAAGTATTCCTTCCAGGACTTTAAATTCCATCTATAAGAACTTAATCAGGAACCGGGAAAAAGAGCAGGAAAAATAGGCACAGAGCTCGGTTCTCATGATGCATTATTATTATTATTATTTTGAACATGATGTCTTATTTGTTGATTTGAAATTATTTCTAAAAATCAAATCAGATTTATTTTGGAAAGATTTGATATTCAATTAATATATTATTTAGAGAATTGATTATTTTTCTAAATTGTTGATCTGATTGTGATTTGATTAGGGATCATATTAGGAAGTTTTTTCCTTATTTAGTTTATCTCAAATCTATAAATAGGGTCCAGGGGCCTATTGTATGTAAGAGAAAAAGAGCTTGAGAGCTATTGTAATTCTCTTATTATCAAATGTAGTGAAATCATTCCCTCCTCGTAAACGTAGTCATCTTCGCCGAACCACATAAATTGCTGTGTTTATTATGTTTGTGTTGTGATTTTATTTCCATTGTGATTGTTTTCATAACATTATTGGGATCTTTGGTTTACATTGTTGGTCTTCTCATGATCCATAGAATTTCAATATGACATCAATGAACTATAATCAATAAAATATTAGCAACACTTTGTATTCTTCAAGTGCAGTGATTCAGACGTGATCGACTCACTGGCTCGTAAATTAAATATTCAAAAAATCGATGGACCAAAAATTTTTACCACACAATGCGCTTAAGGAATCATCTTGACGGAGGAATTGATCATTCAAGAAGGGGCCAGCCGGCCTGTTCCTTTTTCTCTAGCCCCACAAACAATCTCCTCAGGTGCCTTATCTATAAACTGTACCACAATAAATTAGTGTTATGCAACAAGGATCATATACCCATGTTCATATATAATAAATGAAAATTCTTTGCTTATTCGCATGGGCATGACTCGCTCTCATATGGGTAAACCGAGAACAAGCCACCTGTGGGCCTATTAGAGGTGACCATGCCCTTAAGGATCATGGGCATCTCAACAGCGCGAGCAAGCTCAACAATGCACTTGATAAAACTCAATGGCTTCATGCTTTATTCTATGTTGCACTATACATCAAAAAGAAACTTGCAGATTTGATAGTGCAAAAGAAAATAAAAATTTTGTAAAGAGTTGGTGAATGTCTTGATACTTGTACTTCTTGCTTGTGGCTTCTTCGATTAATGGATCAAATTCTCTCACCTCCATCACACCTCCATCATGTATGAAGGCCAGGTTGAAGCCAAACAATATAAATCTTGGTATCTCATATATGTGCGTTTGATCTTTTTTGTATTTATTTATGACACGTCATACTTGGTGATATTTTCCTAGTCATATTGATGTTTTCATTACAATTATTTGGTATTAGAGCCAAGTTGTGAAGTTGATGATCATGAAGTTCACATTAAGAAATTCGATGGCCTACAAAGTTTCTCTCTTTAGAGAACTAAGATTTGTGGGTTTATTTTCCAGCACAAGATTGCGAAGTCATGCATGAGGTGTTTGGAGCTGTCGATGATGATGAATGATAAAGATAAGGCTTTGATGGACAAAAAAGCACAATTAGTTGTATATGCGCTCTTCCAACTAATAAGAAAAACAAGTTTTTTTTTCTTTCAATTTTTGCATACCATTTATATCAATTTTTTGTAGTACAATATAACACCATAAAAAATAAATTTTATATAATATTATAGGATACACTACAGATAAAATTTTGTATGAATTCATTCTCCAAAAAATTCAAAAACATTTTCTATTAATCCCTCTTTCAATACAAGAATCATAGATCCACCAGCTACATTATCAAAGAGCAATCCCTTCCCCTTTTACTCCTTCGACTAATTCTAATTCCTTGCCCTATTGGTATGTTGTTTCAAACTTCAAGATGTAGGAAAAGAACGTATGAAAATTAAAGTAGTCTTATACCAATTGGTAGATGGGAGCTCAACATTCTTCAAACAAGATATGTTTTAATTAAGGGTGATTTTTTTGTATACATCTCACCCAATGTCTAAAAAAGTCAAAATTCGGAATCGAGGTCTTTTGTCTAAGCGAGACGAGGAATATACCTCGAGGTAGGTCGAGGCGTAAGCATCAAAACAAAAAATATTAATTATTTAAAAAATTATAAATAATTCATAAATATGACAAAATATTAAGTAAATTATGAACATAATGACTTATTTGACGATAAATATTACTTGAACAAAAGATTCAAAATAAATACTCACTTAAAACTTAAACACACCTTTATGATCAAGACCTAAGGCAGTCTCATCGTCACTTTGACTGTCTTTAGAAGAATCCTCATAATTTATAAAGTTATCTTCAAAATCTTCTACATCTATAATATTTTTTTTTCCTTATCCCTTATATCAGTTAATATTTTATTAGCTATATTGTAAAATGAAATAATAAATTAATAACAAAAAAATAATTTATCATTTTTAATATTACTTTTAGATTTTTTTTAAGCTCCAATTCCGTTTTTATTTCTTTATTTTATATACTTGGTAAGTATAATGAAGGTGAAATTTAATAATGACTAATACAATAAAGTAACATATCTATAATATTTAGAAATTTAATGATATATTAATAATAAACTTAATATTGATTTGCTGTATAATTTAAGATAACCTTTGAAATTCTTATGAAAATTATTAATATTACAAAAACAAAACTAACTTTTAGGTATATTTGAATAATTCCTATTTTATATTTATTATAAAATGTCATCCTATTATTGCTGAACATTATGAACAGGGATCAAGACTAATTATCGAAGTCATGAAGATCAACTCAATGAGACTGCCATGATAATATAACACTTCTTGTTGAGTTTAAATTATCCAAAAGGCCAGCTAGACAATCGGTCAGTTGTTAACGTAACTCGCCCGAGCCCGATTTGATTGCGCAAATATTTTTAGAAATTTGAACCCGGGCCCAACCCACGCCAAACCCGAGTCAGGTCGAATCGACACGACATGGCTAAAACAACACGAGCACGAGTCGAGAGCGAGTTGCACGTCGTGTGCTAGCGCAGAGCGGACCTCGGGGCCCAAAGGTGAGACGAGCGTGGGTCGAGCACGAGCTGTGCGATGCAGTGCGGCTGCGCAAGCTAGGCATGTGGTGCCTACTCGGGTTTGCGGGCATGGGTCCATTTGCCCAACGGGATTACGTGAACAGTGGAGTGGGTAGGTCGAGCGGTTATTCCAGTTTAGTGGGTTGACCTGAACCCGAAACGATTTTTCAAACTGGTCGGCTCCCACTTACTTAAAACTGATTTTTTGGGTCGGATTTTCGGAGCTGATGTATGATGTTTATTAAGCATTCCTTAAAATCTTTAAATGTTGTTGTATGATGTTTATTATGTTCATTTTTTGGTTAATATATGTTTACAAGTTCACTGTATGCTTTCTGGCTTCTGCTGCTAGCTTTTGGACTGGATTTCTCGAGTTTTCCTTCTCTTTTTCCTGAGTTTTCTTTAACTTCTTAATGTGTTTGAGATTAACTTCGTTCATAAGAAAAACAAAGGAAAACGCCAACAGCATAGTACATGTATTTATATCACGTGTTTGCTGCATGATTCTCTCTGCTCCATACAGCTGAGCTGTGGGACCTTCTCTTTTCTATTTTTTTTATATAATTTTATTTAAATATTTATACTGTTTTGCACAGCATTCACGTGTCCCTGGTCTCTTTTTTTTTATTTTTTTATTTTTTAGGAACGGGGAGTATCGGCATTGAATATCATTCCTTCCAATTTCCCTGGTCTCTTTTAAATGCCGTGGGATACAACTTTGTAATGAAAATGGAGAATGGGACAAGCCAGTTTGAATATTTGTTATTTATTGTTAATAGTTTCAATATTTGCATTGGAATTTTGTTGAAATTTTATGTTAGAATTTTGATGATTTTAAATTTGTATTGGAATTTTGATCAAATTTTGTATTGAAGTTTTTGATAAAATTTATTTAAAAAATTCCTAAAAATATTATCTGCATTAAAAATAATTAAATATTATAAATAACTATACGTAAAAAAATTTACAAAATACTATATTATTTTTAATGCATAATATTTTTATGTATATCTTTTTTCCAATTTCTATGATTTTTTATGAATATCTTCCTCTCTGTTTATTCTTCATGGTTTACTGTATGTATAAATGCTGAAGTTCGGCTATAGCTTATGAACTTCTACACAGATCATGGATGATAGGAAAACAGTAGAGAGGAAGATGAACAGCACCCAAGCTTTCTTCGAATAAAGCACATGTCAGAAGTTGTCACAACAACACCAATAATGGTGTAGGTAATTCCTGCAATAAGGTAAAAACAGAGGAAACGAGCAAGATAAACAGTAAACGAAGTTCTGTATTGATAATAATCCAAGATAATTCCCTTCCTACAGGTTTCTGAGATGTATATACTATCTCTTTTCATCTATACTTTAAAAGGACCAAACGGTAAAAAAGGTATAAGTGACACCATGCTAACGCTGTGAGGCAGCTTGTAGCTGCCGGAGATAATATGGCATCGACGGTTAACAGAGATGGAGAGTCGCCGCTTTATCTGGCGGCGGAGAGAGGCTCAGTGGAGGCCGTGCAAATGTTGCTTGGATGCGCGATGGTGGAATATGGAGGACCTCGAGGGCAAACTG
The DNA here is from genome assembly GCA_019925795.1 of Dendrobium chrysotoxum. Classification (NCBI taxonomy): domain Eukaryota; kingdom Viridiplantae; phylum Streptophyta; class Magnoliopsida; order Asparagales; family Orchidaceae; genus Dendrobium; species Dendrobium chrysotoxum. The sequence continues at coordinate 29,816,798 of CM034299.1, read as the reverse complement.
CTCTACATGCTGCCGTCTGTCGAAGCTATGGTAACCGCCATGAAATTTCCATTTCTATAAAAGATCAACAACTTTGTCAATTACATTTTTTTAAGAATATTTGTAGGATCAAATCACTAGTATAATTTATAAAAATAACTAAACGGTATGTAAACCTATAATCATTAGATCAAATAATACTAACATAAATTATTTGAGAAATATATGATAAATAAGAGAAATGACATCCAATTATGCATACTTATCAAGTTAATTAAGTCATTATGAGAATTTGAGTCATATTTAACAAATCATAGAGTGTAAACTAACTTGATCGCCTATGACCCAAAAGTCACTTGAAATCACTCAAATCAATAAGTCGCTCAAAACCAGATCGTCTAAAATCATACGAAAATCAACCTTACCTCAAGGGACTCTTGAAGTCACATATTCACTAGAAGAACACTAACAAATAACTGGATCTCAATCTAGAGCTCATATGATGTTGTTGATTAATAGACATTATAAGCAAAACTCATCAGCTACACATTTAGCTATATGCAATAACTATGTAATCATATTATGCAAATAATTTTGTAATACTAATCTTCATCTTCATCTGCAAACAGGGTATCAATATAAATAAAGGGCCATTGATCAAGTATATCAAATATCAAACCTTTAGTCAAAATTCTATTACATCAAAATCTCTTACATTATCTCTCTAAAGAACTTAGAATCTCACTTTGAGTTATGTTTTTATAGCTTCATTCAACTCTCTCTTTTTTTGTCAGAGTTTATATAATAATTATGAAACAATTATGTTGTAATGCGGAATGTCTCAAACTTATATTTTGCCATAAAAAAAGCTTCTATGGTCATATTTTTTTAAATAAAAAGTTTGATAATTTATTTTATCTAGTAATATAAATTTGTATAAGACGCACTCCACAATTTTTTTTCCATGAAACGGAGAATTTGACTTGAAATTAGATTGAAAAAAACATACTATAATTACAAGCTAATAAGAAAAAGCTTTTTTAAGTTCTTAAATATTACGAAGATGGCCAAACAAACTAAAGGACAAATATTTACCTATTTTTGTATGTTGTCGTAGTGTGGTAGCTAACTGTTGTAAGGTCTTTAGATATTGCGAAGGTGTTACTCGAAAAAATGTCGAAACTAAACCTAGAAACAGATAACTCCCTAAGCGCCCCCATTCACTATGCGGCTTCCCTTGGAGATGTAAACATGGTGCGTCTTTTGCTACAAGAGGATGCTACAATAGCTCATCTCTTGGACAACCGTGGTCTCTCAGCCTTACACACCGCAGCAAGCCAGGACTAGGCCAATGTTATCGAGGAGATACTCCACCATTGCCCTGATGCCAATGAGCTCACTGATACTAATGGCAATAGTTTTCTTCATGTTGCCGCAAAGAAGAGAGCGACATCAGTGGTGAAACTAGTTATTAGTAACCTTTTGCTCAGACAGAGCATAAATGAGACAGATCATGAGGGAAACACACCATTGCATCTGGCTGCAATGAGCCGCAACTGGGAAATCATCCACCTTTTGTTGTCATATAGCAGAGTCGACACAAATGTTATAAACCGTAAGGGTCTCACTCCCCTTGATATAGCTTCATCGTGTGTTAACTCCAATATTCGCCTCAGGATGGTACGTATGACTTCATATCAACAATGAATTGTTTCAAGCAGATGAAGCTACAGCCTTTAGTGATAAATCAAACTCTTTATAATGGAACTGTTTTAAATATCTATTTGCAGAAGAAAATGCTCGAAGAATTTACCTCTGTTGGTTCGAAGTTTGGCACTCACCGAATGGACATCTTGATGGGTAAGAAACAATGGAGGCCAGAAGAAGAGCTTAACTGATATAGAACACTGGCAAGTAACCTATCAATAGTGGCAGTACTCATTGCAACAATTACAGTTACAGCTGCTTTTACCTTGCCTGGAGGTTACAACAGCGATGACAGTAACCAGGGACAAGGCATGGCGATTTTAGCCAAGAAACTGGCTTTCAAGGTGTTTCTTATCTCCGACACCATTTTAATGCTAAGCTCTATTAGCGTTACATGCTTGCTAATTTGCACTAGCTCTCTAGATCACGACATAAGATTGCACTCCATCATTATAGCCATAAAGTTTATGTGGGTTGCAGTACTAGGAGGGATGTTGGTAGCGTTCTCCATGGGAATCTATGTGGTCGTGGTCTCAAAATGCAGATGGTTGGCTGTTCTTATTTGTGGAATGGTTGCTTGTGTTCCCTTCATAGCTTGTATGACATCTTGTCGGCCAACTTTTGGTTCTATTAAGCTGGTGCAGAATGACAGAAATCAAAAGAGCATAGAAAGAAAAACCTCAATATTCAAGGTTAACATACACATGCCCCATTGGATGGTGGTTGATTTTGTCACTCCCGCAAGTTCAAGGGAACCTCCTATATAGTATATTTTCACAAAAGTATTCTTTCCAGGACTTCAAATTCCATCTTGTGGGCTCTGAAAATTCGGCCCCGGCCTCCGCCCGACTTGTTACTTTTTGAGGAGGGAGTTTTAACGAGCTAAGTTCCGAGGTAAATTTTGGAAGGCAGATGAGTATTGTAAATTAGACACTACCCAGAGATTTCGCCCTCATTTTGCGAGGACTTTATGATCTGAGTTCTGGTTTCCTATAGGCGCAAGCCCCTATAGCTAATTACCCCTCTCGATTACGAGGGAGAACTTTCGATTAAGGCTAGTCGTCAATCAGGTATGTAGAAGATACGTACACCTGGCATATAGTAGCAGCATGAGTATAGGTTTTTGAAATTTAGAGAATTTGGTAATTTGAAAGATTGGAAGATTTAATATTTAAAATTGAAAATTGCACCATTTTGCACTTAAAGCGGATGGTGGGGGAATGGATGGTAGACCCGATCAAGATCCCATGGTTTCGTCATCCCGGGCCATCGTGGTCCCTGGTCTACTTAGTCAGAGGAGGTAGTCGACCCAACCTGACAGAAGGATCCTTGTCGGCAGCCATGGGTTGCTTCGTCCAAGGGTACCTTGTAGAACTGGGATGGGTATTTGCCTAAGGGGATAAATTTGAATCCACCTTAGCTAACAGAGGGCTTTGTGCCCTATCGATTATATCCTATTGATTCATATCTCAAGGATTTGATGCCATTGGGGAGCATACGGGCTCTGGCCATAACTATAATATAATGGTGCCATTTGGCGGCGATCACCTGGTTCAGAGGGCCCTGAGTCATAACCGTTTATCCTGCAGTGCCATTTGGTGGCGAAACTGCCGGTTAGAGGACTCGTACCACGTCCTTGCTGGCAGGAGATTGTTTGAGAATGGATCCTAATGATATTTTCGACTAGGCATTGGCTCTTTGTGAGCTGAAGTAAATTTTAATTTATCCACCTCGGCAAACTGTTGCAGAGGGTGGATGGATTTGCTTTATGTGATTAATGATTGGATTTCAGTTTTAAATATTTTTGAATTTTGGGATTTTGGGAATTTTTGTGGAGTTTTGGTAGGGTTTGGGAGGCATTTGGGATGATTGATGTAAACCCCTCTGGTTGAGATTTGCATTCAACACGGCCATCATCAGGGTGACCTTGAGGTCACTTAAAAAATATTTGAGGTTTGAGGGCATTTTGAAATATTTGAAGTTAAATCCCTCCGGTTGAAATCTGCAATCAACGCGGCCATCATCGGGGTGTATGGGGTCATTTTTTTATTTATGGGTTGAACCTTGTCCACTCTGTCGAGCTACCGACAGAGGATCAGGTTTCGTAGGCTCCGTGCCTTTGTAAGTGAATTCTCTTGATTATAGGCCTTGAAGGCCTAATATGAACGTATAAAATGAATATCTCGGTCGACCTCGCGACTGTATATTTATTTAATAGTTTGAGCCATGTCAACTCCTATCTACCCGTATAGGAGGATCGGGCTCGAACTTGAATTCACTTATTAACCCGCGCAGCATCCCTAGACGTCACGTGTGTACCAATAACACGCTCGCCGGGGCCCATGCGGGTGTTTGGGGGGCATTTTATGATTATTGATAGAACCTTGTCTACTCCTATCTACTTACATAGGAGGATCAGGTTCAAATTTATTGACCCGCTCAGCATCCCTAGACGTCACGTGTGTACTAATAACACGCTCGCCGGGGCCCATACGGGTGTTTAGTATATTCCCTTATGTGTACCTATGTGTATATATATTATGGTGCATGTGCGAGGGTACATTTTTAGGATATTTGATGTTGCTCAGTTGTGTGGGTGACCACCATTTAAATGCAGCGTTCCATTTTGGATGCTCGTAAATGCCTTCTGTCTGCTTGTATACATGTTGACTGTCATGCACTGCTTGTAGCTTTCCCGCAGGTGGGTTGTAGTGCACTAACGAATCTCCTACTAGTTATCCATAGATAACTGCATTTATATGATGCTTTTGTTTGTAGTCATTGACTGGCATACAAATCTTCTAGTGCTGGGCACATGCATTTGTTGTAGTTACTCTATATTTTGCTTGTGGTTGACACACTGGGCACACAACAAATCTTCTATGATAACTCGTAGGGACTCGTATTGATGTGTATTGTCCTCCTCCGTTTGCAATGAATTGACATATTTGCTTGTTCTTGAATGGTGGTTAATTGTAGGAGCGTCGTAAGTGAGTTATGTATTCATCGATGGTCTTTTGAACTTTTCTTATATGTAGTGTGTTGAGCTCATGAAGGGTCTTTTATAACAAATGTTGTGCATGAGACGTGTCTCCTACAGTGGCTCGTAGGAACTTGCATTCATGTCCTCGCGATCAGAATTAGTGTTTAAAGACAAGATATTTGTCACCTTTGAGAATGATCTGCAACACACATAATGGTCCTAGAAGTATTTATATTGATACTTGCTTACAAGCCCATCATTATATATACCGATTTCTTTGATTTGTAAGAGGGCAATATATTTATCCATATGAGTGATATATGCCTCGATCATCCTCACCTTTATATTATTTGCATGATATTCATTTGGATGCATTTGAAAAATCATGATTTGTTTTTTTTTTTTTGACAACTCTACTTTGAACTTACATTTGTTAAGTTAAGATTGAGTTGTTTGTCATTATGAGCTCAAATTCCCTGTAGTCACAAGTTCAAGCTCAGTCCATTGAAGTCAATTTGTAAGCTTACAAGTCTTCATCATCTAATTCAAGTCAAGTTCATATCCTTTATAGTTTGTTCAACTTCGTTGAGTCCTTGCAAGTTCAAGTTCTACTCAGTGTTGTATAGTTTGAGTTCAATGACCACAAGTGCATACTTCAAGCTTAAGTTCATTTTCAAGTCCAAAGTCACATCCACTTAATGAACAAATTAAATTCAATTTGAATTCAAGCTGGGATTCATTCCTTTTAAGTTCAAATATTTTATAAATCATTTTTGAGTCCAAATATGAGTCCTAGTTCTTGTTCATTTGTTCTTTTGAGTTCAAATTCTATTCAAGTTCATACTTATGTTCATGTTCGCAAGTCACTTATTGTCCAAAATTCATTCAAGTCCTTGTCTTTTTCAGACAAAATTTCGGCAGCCTCCCGGCGTCTCCCCCGTTTAGGGGAAATTACGGGAAACTGGGCCTTTCCCACCACGCTTAAGAAAGCGTGTATGGTAGGTGCCCTCTTTCGAGGACACCGCGGCCGTGTAAAGTCTTCAATCCCCACCACGCTTAAGAAAGCGTGTATGGGTCTTCGAATGTACCTGAAAAGAAGAGCATTTATTTCCCCGCAGGTATAGAGCCGCATACGGGTACTTAAAATTGTCCCCACCACGCTAAGAAAAGCGTGTATAGGGCCTACCCGCCTCGTCCTAGGTGTCGCACCGGGTTCCCTTCCCACCACGCTTAAGAAAGCGTGTATATGCGGTTTGCCGGCTCGACACGAACGCCGAGAACGAGATTTTTAGGTGATTACCCGCCTCGTTGTAGGCGCCGCACCGGGGTCCCATCCCACCACGCTTATGAAAGCGTGGGCGGTTTTCCGGTCCGCCGCGAACGACGAAACAAGTTCTCCAAATTTACAAAATTATTTTCTTTCTTTTTTTTTTTTTTTGCTATTTTTCTTCTCCTTTTTTTTTGACTTTTCTCTCTTTTTTTTTAATGTATTTTTTTTTTGGAAAACATCTCTTTTTTTTTTCTTTCTTTTTTTTTTTTATCTCTCCCTCTTTTTTTTTTCCTTTTTTTTATCTCTCCTTTTTTTTGGCTCATAAATACATACATAAATATTAACAGAAAATTTTTATATATATAAATCTTAACATAAGATATTTATACATATAAACTTTAACACAAGATATTTATATACATATAAATCTTTATCGACGATCGGAGATCGTTTGGTCGACGACGAGGCCAATTTTCCTTGAAATGCGCGTTATCTTATCGCATTAGGATCGCTTTGATTTGCATGCCGCCACCCCGATTGATCCAAATTAATTAAATAAAATATAGATCTTTGATGTTGACGACGTTCCGGATGCAACCACGCAATCCGTTCGTCGATCGGAGATCGTTTGGTCGACGACGAGGCCAATTTTCCTTGAAATGCACGTTATCTTATCGCATTAGGATCACTTTGATTTGCGTGCCGCCACCCCGATTGATCCAAATTAATTAAATAAAATGTAGATCTTTGATGTTGACGATGTTCCGGATGCAACCACGTAATCCGTTCGTCGATCGGAGATCGTTTGGTCGACGACGAGGCCAATTTTCCTTGAAATGCGCGTTATCTTATCGCATTAGGATCGCTTTGATTTGCGTGCCGCCACCCCGATTGATCCAAATTAATTAAATAAAATGTAGATCTTTGATGTTGACGACGTTCCGGATGCAACCACGTAATCCGTTCGTCGATCAGAGATCGTTTGGTCGACGACGAGGCCAATTTTTCTTGAAATGCGCGTTATCTTATCGCATTAGGATCGCTTTGATTTGCGTGCTGCCACCCCGATTGATCCAAATTAATTAAATAAAATGTAGATCTTTGATGTTGACGACGTTCCGGATGCAAAGATGTAATCTGTTCATCAATCCGACGTCATTTGATTGGCCTCGCGCTGCTTAGTTCGTTATTTTTGTCGCAAATAGATTACTTTCTTGAACTGTCCTCCAATGCCTTTCATTTAGGTTGTCCTTTAGAATGCCACCAATGATTTTAGCTACCAATGGAGATCCTAAAAGCCTTCTTAACTATTTCTCCAACAATCATCAAAGTTGATGGAAACACAAACCCATATTTTAAGATCAAATTCCTCTGTCATTTCATCTTCATAGTCATGTAGCAAGAGAGTTGTCTTTCCCATACCATCATGCCCCACTATAGATAAAAGAGAAATGTTTATGTGCAAATCAATTCCATCAATAAGAACTTGAAGTCCCTCATTTGATTGTTTTCTCAACCACTACATAGTAAAATCAAGGTGCGCTCCCCATTCGAGCTAAATCGTCTTTATCAAATTTGTGATTTTTGGGGTAGTTATAGGGGTCAACAAATGCCCCCCAACAAATGTGGTACGCGCCCGGAGCGTATCACGTTTGTTGTAAGTCAGTTGACGACTTTTAGTAGATTTTTTTTTTGAACATACATGATTATCACAATTGCTTTTTGTCATATTTTCATTTTCTCCTCGTGCAGGAGATGTTTAGTTGGCGGAGACCAGGCGACCTGCCTCCAGGCGAGCCCAGTGAGGATGCCATTTGGGAGGCCATCGACCGACGTGACCCTCAGGACGACGTTGACGTACGGGACAGACTGGAGCAGCACCAGGCCATGCTGCAGGGGCGGGATACTTTCCACACCTTTTTTGTTCGTTCCCCTCTTCTCCCGGAGCTTCCAGAGGACATCATAATTTTTCATTAATCTTAGCATAGCCTATTTCACAATTATTAATCTTACTTATTAGATGTAATCTTTTATAATGTATTATAGCCATGTTTGGCTAATTGAAGCTTCAAATCATGTTGCAACACAAAGATGTGAAGATATCAAATGAGAGGAACAAAGGATTGAAGATAATTTCTAAATATTGAAGGTGGATGAATGGTAAATTTAGATCTTGTTAACTTTTTTGAATTTAGTGGTGCTTTTGTTTATCATGACTCTATAGCTTCTAGAGGCGCTATGGGTGGAAAGGCTTGGTGGATGATTTATAGTGCTAGTTCTCCACGACTTACAATGTTGGCAATTTAATTATTAATTAGCTCACTAATTTTCACTTCTTGTTGCAAAAGAAATTGGATTACCTAATCTTTTATTAATTCAATCAAAATGAACTATATAACTCCTTAACGGGGTAACCATTAAGTATTTGTGCATACTAATCTTCATTCTTTACATCTTAAAGGAGCCAAGAATATACTCAAGCAGAGACAACATTGTGGGCATGGGTGGAAATACTTTAGCTCAATATATGAAATTAGAATATTCTAATTGGCTAATATCTCTCTTAATACGCAATCTTTGAACTATTTCTTTTATAGATGGTGTCATTGAACAAATACGGCTGCTAGTGCTAGTAATGATCATACAATTGAGTGTCTAAAATCCAATCATTTATGCCCAAAAAATTATATTTTATTATTATTTTGAAGAGGACATTGATATTTATTTTTTAATATTTTGTAAGCAATAATGATATTGTCAAAATATGTGACAACTAAAAGGTTTAATAAGTGCTAATTTTAGAATGTCATTAATAAATGACAATTGTCACATATGATATACAATTTCTTTTATTATCAACATGCATTTGTATTTTCTTTTAACATTGTTAAGTTTCTTCTTCGAGTTATATATATATATATAATACTTAATCTAATTATGTCTTTAATAGAAAATACTCAAAATTAAACATTTTATATTTATAATTTATCAAATATAACATTTATCTATAGCATGTTGTGTTTTACGTTTTGAAATTATGACATCATCATGCCCGTGCTAATTGTGTCCTTTTTTGAACTTCATATGATGCAACATAATTGATGTGACTCCATATCATATCCTAATTCCCTAAATTGTTGCACAATTATGTGCTTTACGATATCCATTCTCATATTTCATAGTGGGCAATATAGTTGATGCAGCTCTATACCGCAACCCAATCCCTGAATTGTTGCACAATTCTATACAGTTACAAGTTCACATGAGTAACTTTTAGTCTATATGAATTAAAAAAAGAATAGTATTATTGTTGACCTCCGAAAGGATGAAACATCGCCGCCCTGCGAGGGGAGACAATATTTGCCAGTTGAAGGGCATATTCGATCACACATAAGATTAACCATTAAGGATAGTGGCTCTCACCAACACACCCCGATTGGATAATAATATGTACGATCTAATCACAACGGGTTTCCCCCACCCGATACATTAGCTCGAATGGTATGTATTTGAGAGTGGGATGTGGTTTCCCACGGGCGCAAGCCCCCGTGGTTAATTACATCGCAAGCTGGAGCCTGAGAAAACTCTCGATTAAGGATCCTATATTATTCTTCCCAAATTGGGATTGGAACAAGGGGATAAGACTAGGAAATCTTACTCAAAGAGGAAGAAAGGTTCAACTAGGCTTAGTCAACATGCACGGCTCATATCAGCATCCAGAGGGACTAAGGTAGTGAGAAGAAACTTGAGAAAATAAATAAATCATGCACTCAAAGCATGCAGGAGAGAAGGATGGAGGTGACGTCATCCGTGTGACGCAAATAAGTAGGGTTTATAGTCTCTGAAGGAAAGAAGACTTACCTACTGTTGAGGCATACTTATGAAATAGTAGTAGCCTTGACTCCTAAATCTAAGAGGTCTAGTGTCCTACATAACACTAACACCCGTGTCCTGGCTAATGCAATGCAAAATCTGGACTTACCCCGGCCTGGAAGGGCGAGCCAGCTAACCACCTAATCGCTTTAAAACCATGCTGACCAGTCATTTAATGAAAGATGGGTGGGTAGGTTTAAAGTTCTCGGAAGTACGGCCGATGTCTAGAAGATTTTTTAATTGGCCCCGGACTGATGTTGGGTGAATGCTCCTAGAGCTAATGTAATTAAAATTCTACTTCAGTTAGTTCCTAATGCAATGCATGCTAGTTGAAGTATCCAAATCAGATATGCACAGGATTTTTAAAAAAGGCTTATAAAAAATAATTTTTAGAATTAGACTGGGCTTCCCCAGGTCCGGCACCTCATCCTCATAGGTCAGATTATCCAGACTCTACCCGCAGGCGGGGAAGTGTCTTATAGAAGGAAAGAGAGAAATACAATAATATGCATGCGACCCCGGACGATTCTGGCAATTCTCTAGGTCGTTAAGTTTCTAAATTATTTAAACCTTAAAATTTTGAATATTGGTTATAAGTAGAAAAAGTTTTAGTTCTTAGAGAGACTAACGAAATCCAGGCTAAAATAAAAGTGACATGCAAAATGCCAAGAAACTAAGAAAAACAAGCAACCATAGAGGCACACAATCATAAACAAAACACATCAAAATTATCCAAACAAATTAATAAGTGTCCATAGGCCAACTGCCCTTAATTACAACACAGGGTCTGCAGAAAATAAAGTGGTCGGGCACCACTGCCAACAAACCCGTATTTCTAATCCTAGAACAGACGCAAGTTATTTTGAGTGGGATACACTTGGTCTTCATCTTCTTCATCTTCTCTTCCTTGGACTCCTTGGATCCCAGCTCCATTGGACTCCTTGGATCTCAGCTTCCTTGGATTCTTCAAGTAGTAGAACGATCCAAATTTGGATTTTTAAATAGAAAAGGACCATCCTCATATTGGGTATCCTTTCCTCTTTGGAATCCACCTTTGGATCCTAGTATCCCCACTCAAAATGAACTTTCACAACTCAATACCAATATTACAAATAATTATATTAATGGAAAGCAGTAAATTTTAGACTCTTCTGCAAGGTTATCCTAAAAAAAAAAATTTATCCCAAGCAGTTTAATATATCACAAGAAATTATAGGGAAAATAAATATACTCAATCACAGCTACACTTGGCCATGCTCTAAATCATTTTGAGGGCTAAGCGAGCTCTGGAGCACCTGTAGTAATTTATAATAATTTTTAATTAGCCCTTATTTATTTAGGGGGGCTGAGTAATCTCTGAAGCATCTGCATGAAACATCATTAGTATTTTTAAATCAGGATTATTGCCCCCCCTTTTTATTTAGCGCTGTATGAGCATGGCCACCTGCAGAAGACATCATTAGTATCAACATCGATCCTAACCTATGGGTAGTCTATCGTGCAATCACATCAAATCCCAGAGTGCAGTAAAAGTAAGCAAACACACCAACGGTTCAATCACAACATGCAGTGAAAATTCGGAAAAGCTTGGCACACAGCAAGAAAAGTAAACACCGGCCTAGCATAAATCTAGAAGTGGTGCCCTAGCAAACAATTCTACAGTGTGTGTAGAGGTCTGTGTGGTTGGGATGGATCCTGAGCTGGGTAGTTAGTTACAATTGCCTACTGTCCAGGTTTATTGTAGGCCTGAGAAGGAAATTTTATTTAAAGTTCAAATATTAGTGAATTAAGATCCATTTTAGTTGATTTGATATGTAGGTCAGTTTTAATACTTAGGGTGATAATATTTAAAGTTTAAATTGCATTAGTGAGTTTTAGGGGGTTCGGGGTCCACCTATACACTAGGCAAAGGGGGGTCCAAAATTAACTTTTTGATTAAAGAGAATTTGTGAACAACTAATATTTTTATAAAATATTAGGCCTTAACTTGATCAGTTAGACAGTTAGCATGCCCAATTTGGACTCTTCTATCCAAAGTTATGAATTTCTGAAGTTTTGGTCTTGTTTTGAACTAAGTTTGACCGGATTATTGACTTTTTGATTTTAGTTGATTTCTGGAATCTTAATATTTTAATAAATACTAGACCCTAATGTGAGTTAAATGCCTTTGAGTTTGCTGGATTTGGAGTTTCCTACGTAAAGTTATGAATTTTAGAAGTTTCGGGCCCTAGACTATACGCTACGGTTGACCGAAGAGTTGACTTTTCATTTTAAGCTAATTTCTGGACACTTAATATTTTTAATAAATATTAGACTTTAATTAGAGCTGAATGCCTTTTAGTTTGACCATTTTGGAGTTTTCTGTAATTAGTTATGATTTTTAGAAGTTGGGGCAATTAAATGAATTATCGAAATTGCCTAATTGGAGTACTTTGGGGGTTTTGGCCCAAATCAGCTCCAAACTGATTGGAATCACCCCCAAAGGTCAGAAATGACCGAAGAAGGTTTTCCCAAGTGTTTGGGGAAAATTTGGGATTTTTAATAATTTTTAATGATTTAATTAAGGTAAAAAGGTGATTTTTAATTATGGTTGAATTAAAGTCCAGATTAATATCCAATTAAGGGGACCTAATTATCTAAGGTTGGAGACTGAATTCTGGAGAGTTTGAGATATTATGGGTATTTTTCTGATTTAAAATAGATTTATTAAATTTTTCTGAAGTTTCTAAGGCTTAATTAACGGGTAAATTAGGATTTGCTAATTAAGTATTTTAAAGAGCCCAGAAAATTCCCAGAAAATTCCAGGGGGTTCTAGATGTCACTAAGTTCTAGTGTTTTAAGTTTTATAGCGATCCGGGATTTATCTTAGCTCCTAGAAATATTCTATGTTTGCTAGACGATCCTTAATTATTGTCCCTAATGTGTCACTACGTTATATAGGAATAAAATGAAGTAACTAACCCTTAGGTATAACATAGAGGGTAAATGCAGCAAATATAAACACACCAAATCATGTCCTTAGATCTAGGAGAGCCTAGGCTAAGTGCTTGTGCAACCTACATATGCAAGGACTACGAAAACGCTAAGCAAAGAAACCTAATGAGGTGATTAGTGAATGATTGGGATATAATCATTCACTAATCCCCCTCCCACATGAATTGCTCTTCATATAGACCTAGGTTTAAAATTTCAAAGAGGTAAACCTCCCAAATTAGGGGATTTAAATAATATGTAATTTTAAAATCATTTTAAAATACACACATATTATAAATATATAGTAATATAAATGTGAAAATAAGATAATTGAAAATACTTCAGTTCATAAGCATGGGAGGTCTACCAACCACCAAAGGGTTTTAAAATAATTTTTATTTTAAAATAATTCATGATATTAATTAAATAATATTTAAATAGTTAAATAACAAAGTAATACATAAAACCTCCAAAAAAGACAGAATCAGATGAAGGAAATAATTTTAAATTAAAATTCACATTTTTCTGAAAAGAACGAGGTATTGCACGCAAAAATCTGATTTAAAACGGAAAAGTTATGAATTTCCTAAGTTAAATAGGTTAAAAATAATTTTTAAATATTTTAAAATAATTACTATTTAAAAAAAATTAATAATTTTAAAATAAATCAGATATAATAATATCTGGATTTTAAAATAAATTTAAATAATAATAAACAAAATATTATAATCATATGAAATAATAAATATTAATATTATAATGATATTAATATTAACATAATAATACTATTATTAAAGATGATAATAATATTATTAATTAACAATATTAATATTACAATATTATTAATAATAACAAATATTATAATAATATAAATATTAACATAATAATATCATTATTAAAATAATAACATTAATAATAATAATAATAATAATAATAATCAAATATTAATATTACAATAATATATATATTAACATAATAATAATATTATTAAAAATTAATAATATTATTAATCATAATATTAATATTATAATAATATTAATAGCAATAAATATTAATATTATATTAATATAAATATTAATCATAATAACAATATTATTAAAATAATAATATTATTAATTATAATATTAATATTATAATAATACTAATAATGATAATAATTAAAATTATAATAATAAAAATATTAGTCATAATAATATTATTATTAAAATAATAATAATATTAATTATAATATTAATATTATAATAATACTAATAATAATAATAGTTAATATTATAATAATATAATAATATCATTATTAAAAATAATAATATTATTATTAATTATAACATTAATATTAATTTAATAATAATAATAATAATAATTAATATTATAATAATATAATAATATTATTATTAAAAATAATAATAATATTATTAATTATAACATTAATATTATAATAATAATAATTAATATTATAATAATATAATAATATTATTATTAAAAATAATATTATTACTATTAATTATAACATTAACATTAATATAATAATAATAATAATAGTAATAATAATAATGATATAAATAATAATAATAATATAGAAAAAAAAGTAATAATAATATTTAACAAATAATTTTTTTTATTATAATAATGATGATAATAATAATAAAGTTCAAAATAGTTTTTTTTAAAGATATAATAATAATAATAATAATAATAAGAAGTGTTTTAGAATAATAATAATAATAATAATAATAATAATAATAATAATAATAATAAAACATTAATAATATAAGTATAATATTGATAATAAAATTAGAATAAACAAATAATGATTGGCGCGGCGGGGCCCGCCTTACTTAAAACGACGGCAGCGCTCTGCTGCCGTTGGATCTAATACCGCGGAGCTGAACGGCTCTGATCGAGCCAGACGCACCGCGGGGCCGCCGGATCCGAATACACGATCCCTCTAAACCGCGGACCGGCGGAAATCGGACCGTCGATCCTTAGATCAACGGTCCTAATATGCTCTAACTGCAGCGAAGCCCAACCCGAGCCCTAGAGTGCTATTTTCGCCTCGTTCTCGCAAACGGCACGATGGAATTTGATAAAATTTTAAACCTAATATCTAGACGTGAAGAGCATTCATGTGGAGTAGTTTGTGCGGTCTAAAATGCGATATATGAAAAGTTAATTAGATCTAGGTGTTTCTAACTAGGGTTTAGCTTTTCACCTCGGTTTTTGGATGGATTTGGGAGTTCTTGAGTTCTCTGAATTTGTTATCTATCCACGAAGAATATTGTAGAAGACTCCACGGTCTGAGGACGCTTGGATTGAAGGCTATCCCTCCTTGAGCGAATATAGGCTTGGGTTTGCCGGATCCTTGCCGCCGGCAAGCTTTAGCCGTCGGGTTTTGGGTATGGAGAGATAGAGGAGGTCCTAGAGAGCTAACACACGAAAATCCTCGGGTTGGGGGAGCTTGGGGAGAGAGCAAACGCAAAAGTCCCTAAACGAGCCCTAATTTCCCCTATTTAAAGCCTCTAACCCTATCATGGAATGTTAGGATCAACCCTAGGGCTAATTAGGAGGGAAACCAGGTTAGATGGGCCGTGGTTTGGGTTTTAGATCATTAGGAAAGGTTTAAAAGGCCTTAATAGGTCTTAAATAGACCTAAATAGGTCATTTAGACCCATTAAAGGCTAGGGTTGACCAAGTCAATGCTTGACTTGGTCAAACCAGTCAACTAGGCCCAGGGGATGAGGGTTTGAGCCCAAGAGAGGGTTTGGGTTGAGTTGAATTTAAATTAAACCCATTAAAGGCTAAATGGGTTGACCTGGTCAACTAGGTTGACCCTGGGCATAGGTCTGGACCCAATAGGTTGGGTTTGACCCACTGAGTCTAAGGGCAGAGAGATTTGTGCCCATGAGGCTCTAGATGAGACTTAGAATTGAATGGAAGGGGAATGGGTCAATTTGGGTCAACCCAGGTTGACCTGGTCAACTAGGTTGACATAGGACTTGGTTTTGGGCTCAACAGCCTTGGCTTGACTCCCTGAACCCATTGGGATGGGTCCTGGGGTCTAGCCTGGTCAAATTTGACCTGGTCAACTCCTTGACCTAGGTCTGGACCAAAATCAGGGTCAACAATTATAGCTACCATTTTTTGCAAACACTTTGTGGGAGGTTCAAAACAATCATGTTAATCAAGCTTCAATAACTATACAATTCCCCAATATGATGTTTGTATTGCACATGAATTTCCCTCAAAAAATTTCACAATTTGAACAAGAAAATTTGCAGGTATATCCCTCACTTTTTACTTGAGTTTTAACTAAATTCATAAAAATTTTAAGCCCCTCTAGCAACTCCATTGATTTTTGCCATAGGCATGTAAATTCATTTAATTGGCCTCCCTTTTTTCAATTATTATTTCTCTGTGGCATAAAAATGTTGTACTTTCCATTGAACTTTCCAACAATTATTCATTCCTTTGTTTGGTCCATGAGAGAATCGCAAGATGAAATGAAATGAGATAACCTCCCACATATCAAAGAAGCAAACGAGGAAATTTTACGGAAAAAAATGTAGTTGTATTCGAGATACAAAATCATGATTAACAAATAGACAAAAAATGCCCGAGTGACTTAATGGTTTAATAGATGATGAGTGACTATGTAGGAGATTTTCAAGAAATGAGGGGCATTATTTCCCGTGTCAATAAAATGGTAGCATTCATTCTAAAAAGAATAAAAAGAAAAAATTAAATAACAATTTCAAACTAATTTGAGGCCTTCATTCCAGAATTAAAAAATTATTTGATGAAACATGCAATATATTTCCATTTTAAAAATAAAATTAGTATATGCACTAATTTCCTAAAAAAAATTTACCATTAGAACAATGAAAAAAAAAATGCAGATAAATTATATTAGTGAAACCAGAGAAGCTTGACCTTATATGAGAAACTTAATATATTCACCATGTTGTTTGATTCCCTAATTTTCTCACGAGATTGAAATGCAAACTAAATATTGGTATGCATCCACTTAGAAAGCATTTTTTTGTGATAATACCTGAAGAAGTTTTGATTCCAATTGTCGTCTCTTTGAGGTTCTAACACTATCATCAAAATATATAGCTTCCTTGTCATAACTGTAATACAAATCAAGTTTTTAGTGTAATTATGAAATTATTGTGATGAAAATCATAATATGTAAGCTAGCTAAACAACCAATCAGGAAGAAATTTGTTGGCAAATTGTTCAGTCAAAAAGGATTAAATAACAGTAGTTATTAGTGAGAAATCCTAATAAATCATTCTTGAATATCAATGCCCAATACCAAAAAGATATCATATGTATTTATGTTTTTGAATTTTTCAGAAGAAACTCTATAAAAGATAGCCATCATAAATACAATATTAACTATCCTTAAATACAGAATTGTTAAATAATACATAAAGAGTTTCAAAAGACATCTAAATTAACTACTATTAATGGTTCCCGCATAATTTCTAAATCTT
Source organism: Dendrobium chrysotoxum (assembly GCA_019925795.1). Classification (NCBI taxonomy): domain Eukaryota; kingdom Viridiplantae; phylum Streptophyta; class Magnoliopsida; order Asparagales; family Orchidaceae; genus Dendrobium; species Dendrobium chrysotoxum. The sequence continues at coordinate 29,799,517 of CM034299.1, read as the reverse complement.
AACATCCTAACACCATCATGCAATGTTTAGATCTAGTTATACCCTTTGACTTCCCAATATTTTGTAACAATAGGCTAAAGCTAACTAACAAGATAAACACAAAATTAGATATGCACACTACCCAAATTTTTAAAGATAAATTTGCATAGGCAGAAGGGGAGGGAGCAAGAGAAAATATTCATATATAGCTCAAAGATCATGTTCGTCCTAAACAGGCAAAATATGTGACTTGAAAAGTTTTTAAATTCTCAAGAGCATAAATCACTAGACTGCTTTCAAATCTACTCTATTTTTAAAATGATGATCAACCTTTTATGAAATCACAACCCTATATTTAAAATGATGATCAACCCAAGAAGCATTAACCCTTGAAAATATTTAAAAGTCATTTATCATTACATTTATCCTTTAATTTGCCAATAATTATCTAAAAATAAGCTAAATCTTAAATCAAGAAAAATGAAACCTAGTTTTCACTAAATTTACCTTAATAACAATCAATGATCAGCAAAAATAATTATTTTTCACATTCATAAAACTAAAAATTATTACCCAATCAAGCAGTTCTCCAATATAGAGCTGAGCTTCTTTGAAAAACCTGGAACAATACCATTTTGTACAGCCGCTTCAAGGTTGCGCCACTCCTGTCATAATGCTCAAATGGATAGTAATGCCAAAAACATGCCCCATACTAGAAACTAAATAAAGAGGACTTCTTGGACATTTACCTCATTATTCAAGAAAGAAACAATTTTCTCATTTGCAATTGCTTCACAGCAAACAATAGCAATCATAACCTACATTAGGACAACGACAGAATTAGATCTTGCTAAGGAAACAAAAACTCACCAGTCATAAACTAACAAAACACAAACCATCATCTTGTGGGTGGGTAAATCAATATCCTTGTTCTCTTTTATAACTTTCCAAATTTATTGTGCATTAAAAGAAAATCCTGATGCAGGAATAATGCCTCGTCTATCTCCAGCAAGCCCACCAGGAGCAATAGAATGAAAAAACCTTTTTCGCAGCTTTGCAACCTATAGGGACATAATAACAAGACCTTACCAATGCCTGAATCTAGAGCAAGAATGAATATTGGAGGCATTACAACACATAAATATTATGACACATTCAAAAAATAGGGTGGATAATGGACCATTCAGCTAAGCTTGTGAGAAAAAAGTCAGACGTTCAAGGGTTGTTGGAAAAACTACAATTTTGGCCATCAAACTGTAACAACAACTTTTAAAGCATGGGTTGTGTTCTACAAAAAGACTAGCTTGATTGTCATTTGATTAAATCAAAATCTCATTGAGTCTTCCCCAACAATGGTGTTGGTTCCATCGTTACCTTTTCTAACAAGTTCTCATTGTGTTTGCTCGTAGTCCTATAGCTATCTTGTTCATTGAGCTCCAAATCACATCTTCCCCCAATGGCATTGGTCCCTTAGTTGTCATCTCCAATAAACTACAGTTGCAAGATCCGTCAATAGCATTAGTCTTGCCCTTATTGCATTCTCCAATGACCCCAGTCGCAAGACTCGCAACTTCCCATTGATTGTGCTCATGAGTCAAGCTCAAATCTACTGTTATTCCAAGCTCGCATTTGAGCCTAGCATTGAATTGGAGAGCTGAGTTTGAGTGACTCCTGACTCAAATCAGACTTGTTTACATCCCTAGCCTAGGATATATCCTAATTGAATTTTTATCAGCATGGGTTTTAAATTATTGGATGAGAAGAATCATATATATATATATATATATATATATATTGAAAGTGAAAAAAATATACTCAAAATTTTCATTTGGATAAAAATATCCCTTGTTATCCTATATATTGTTGTATAGAAGGGACAACATTTCACCCTTTCCACTTCATCTTTTCTCATTGCTCTCATCATCATTTTTCCACTCAAGTTTCTTCGCTTAGGAGTGACCATGTGGGTGAATATTAAAGATTTTATTGTTTGTCAGTAACTTAAGCATGCATGGGTACCATTTTTTTTGAGTTTCCAATAGTGTATTATAGATTAAGTAATTTTTATGAAGATCTAAAATAGAGATAGATAATCAAGTAGTGTATTTTAAAACACGTGCATAAATTATGTTCGAACTTTGTTCAAATCATTATCAAATATGGCTCAAGATATCAAAGACTATGATGTTTGATGTTTATTCGAACTATATTCTAAAATTGTTCAATGAATATGATATGACTAGATATCTTAACTATGTAGATGCTTTAACTCAATTTGAATAAGATACGGTCATATCTTCATATATAATTTGATTTGTAGATTGAATAAATTCAACCATGGTTTTATCATTGTTCGAACATTATATAATCACTTTGTTTCATTTCAAACTATGTTTGAAAAACAATAAAGTTATATACTGATGAAGTACTTTATTTAGGTAGATGAAGCATTAACATTCATATATTATATAGAGAAAAATGGAAAGAAAGACATGTGAGCTAGTTGGATATTCACCGAGAGACAAAGCAAAGAATTAAAGATAAAGAGAAATATTTTCTTTAATGATCTCATTAATCTTATATATAAAGTGACAAAAGTTGATAAGAAATGGTTTAATATAAAATTGGAGTTGATGTACCTGTTTGATGATGCATCATTAATTCCTCCAATTGAGCTACTTTATTGATGATCATATTAATTTTTTAGAAGAGATTTTCTTATCTATTAAACATCGTGCTCCAATAGCTGTTACCACTACTTCTAAGACGATTTGATAAATGATTCATAATACAAATAAGGCTTATGCAAGATCAAAAGTTCATTATCTTATACTTGTACAAATGATGATGCGGACATTCCATATGTAAAAAAGAGTGACACTATGAACATACAAGGCGGTAGGTGATAATGATTCAATGGATGCTTTAAGACTTAAGCATCCATTACAGATGTCAACCCTAATTTGTGATCAACCCAAAACCCCACAAACCGCTAAGGTCTTCTGATTCATGCATAATTGGATTAAAAACAACAATTCAACATATGAATAACACATAAATAACACATAACCTATAAAATTCAATACCTAAAAGTACATCGTATTCAATAACTGTTGATTTACTAGCATCATGCTTGAGTTTATCTCCTATTGAATTATCTATTGTGCATAAATTTGAGAAAAAATAGGATTTGAAGCATATATTTCATGTGTATGCCATGAAAAAGAATTTTTAATTTAAGGTAAAGAAATCAAGTAAATGAGTGTGGTGTATCCATAAGTCTTCAGAGATGCTCATGGAGCTTGCGACCAAACAATAGCAAATTAAAGTTTGTTCGAGATAATGAGCCTTACATGAAAATATACTTATACATTGGATGTATGATATAAAAACTACCAATAAATTCAACTGTGGCACATTGAATATATGATCGAAAATAAGCTCGTAACCTCTAATTCTAATATAGAGCCAAGAACAATAACAATAGATGTGAAGAGATAGTATGGGATTAATTTTTCGTACGAGCAGACTTGGTGGTGGTGTGAGCAAGTTATCACCAGTGTGTGAGGGTTCTCGATTCATCTTTTTCAGAAGTTATCATTGCATTTGATTGCTGCACAAAATATAAAGAGATAATTATTGATCTCCAGCAAAATAGTAATGACAATTTCATATATATATTCAGTTATGATTGTATTTCATGACTTGACTAAGGGAGTCCAAATGCACCGTAAAAATTTTAATGTTTATCTTTGATTGGCAAAACATCGTTGCAAATGCTTTATCAACCTTTTTTTTTTCAAAGACACCATGAATCCCTCATCAGATGGCAAAAAAGTATATTATGATAAAATTCAAAACGGATAATAATTATGATGAATATCACTCAGCTTCCAAGACAGAATAGTTGAACTCTTTAGATACTTTGACAATATACCAGTTAAGAACCTGTCCAAAACAACTTATTTGAGAATAATTTTGACTTTTAGTGGTGGGATTGAACTTTCTTCTCTAAAAATCTATATAATTTGATGACATTTGATATTTATGAAAGCCTTACATCAAAACACATTTAACTGTGAAAGAGTTAATGTCTTAATCAAATTGGCTTTATCATTGATAGGGGTCTTGTATTAGTGATAACATAACAATAATTTAGATTTTTTTTGCATGACATGCTTTTGTGATTTAATTGAACCGACTTATTAGAAATATCATAGTTGACTTCCAAATCTTTCTATATTGATAGATTGGAAAAAGAGATTTTATAATCATTCTATATATAATTAACTCTTAAGTGCAAAATTCTCAAAAGAAATTGAACAATTAAAATAATTAATTGACATGAGAAACGTTATGCATTAGCCACATTAAATTTTTTAGGGAAATTAATTGGTAAAAAGTTTTAATTTTTAGAATTTTTTCAATTATCTATTTTTCTGTGAGCTCATGTACTCAATCTATTGAGATTTTGAGACCCCTCCTAATTGTATTCGTCTTTGTTTATGTGGTTATTGGTGATTTTCAATATTTTTTTTCAACAAATTTAAGCTTTGTTTGAGACGGATTTTCTACTACCTCTTAAAGCAGCTTTCTAGTACAAAAATTAAAGGAAGTTACTTTAAGAAGCATTAAGAAAGCCGTCCCAAATGAAGCCTTAGTTGCTTTAGTCTTAGTGCGCGCGTACATGAAAGGCCTTCTTTTAGTCCATGTATTAATGTGGCAAGGGTGATAGCGAGTTCTAGATGTTTCTCACTTCACATTTCATGTTGGAAGTGATGATAAATTTTTGCAATGGCTCTTTGGCTCTTGTTTGATTGTCAATAAAGCTAGTAATATTTTCAATGACTTCTGAGCACTAATAAATTGAGCGATGAAGATTCTTTTGACATAAAGAACAATGTTAGTGCTCTTAGCGGAAGGCACAAGAATCACCTGAGAGGTATTTTTTAATAAAAAAATAATTAGCACTTTAATGCTTTATTGATGTTTAATAGAAAGGCAACTGACTTAAAGTAAGCCACCTGGTTAGCCGAATCTATTTTCCCTTGTAAGATTTGAGGTAAGGAATTTTGAATTTTATTAGTGTTTTCACCACCAAATTCTTCCTTAAGAATGCATTAATTTGTTGAGATTTCCTCTTCTTGATTTGCTGGGGAGGGGGAGTGAACTCTTCACTATTGTCCAAATAGTAGGTCTCATCAAGTTTGAAGTTAATGCCCTTGCACTTGTTGGTTTCCTTGGAATGAGCAAATCTAAAGACCCTTCTACTATCTTTTCCTTTGGAGCTATTCTAGGGATAAGCTCCAAAGCTTCATGGATCATCCTTGTGATTATTTCTTCTATCTTTATTTGTTGTTTTTTTATCATGAATGTTTGGTTATCCATGTTTCGTGAGCCTTTTTTTTTTGCTTATTTGCTTATCATAGTGCTTAGCAAATGGTTTTTGGCATCAATCTACACGCATTGCCCTTTCAAGATGTTTATTCCAAATTTATAAATGAATAACACTAAAATGTTACTCACAAAGCGAGAGAGAGAGAGAGGACGAGAGAGAGAGAGAGAGAGAGAGAGAGAGAGAGAGAGAGATGCAAAGAGAAAATCTAGAGCGAAGCTTAGGATTTTAATAAATGGCCAAAAGTATGAAATAGAGTGCCCAACAAGACTTCATGCATCCAAAATCCTCCATAAACCTTCTATTTATAGGCTTTGGCCTCTCTTTCAGTTCTACAAGAAAAGTTATATAAATATAAGAAAATACATCAAAATATATGCTCCGTATAGCCCAAAGTACAAAAATTCATGTGGATAGTCATTCGATAAAGTCATCATCTTGATGGTTGAAGTTAAAGAGGCTATTGACTAGATGAGTGAAGTCTTTGGCAGACTGAGTGTAGTGTGTGTTCATAACTTTTTAGTTCGGGTTAAGCTTTGGATTAAATATGGTTGAGTGAATTTACTATGAACTTGGCAGATTCATTATGAGCTTGGTGAGTTCACCATCTTCATTCTTCATATTTTGCCAAGTTGTCCTAAACCGAGTTGACTTTGCTTGAATCAAGCTCTTAAAATATTTGGATGTACATTATAGTAATGATTCCGAAATTGTAAAATGTTTTAGTTTCATATTTTGGAAAATAACAAAGGAAACTAAATTCAAATGAAGACCAAAAGAGATGCTTATGTAAAGCTATAAGAAAATGAAAAGTGAGATTTGTAATCAATTTCTTTAATTAGGTTGACCATTGCCTAAGCAAATTAAGGTAATAATGGAAATTAAATGTAGTAGATTAATGCGCTAGTTGGCAATAATATAATGAAGATGGTGTGATTTGTTTAACTAGATGTGGATTAGGTTATAATGAATATAAGAAAACACATGTGCTACCATCATTAGATGCTTCTCTGTTTTAATTATCATTAAAAGCTATCTTTGAAACAAGAAGATGAGCAAAGTAAGAGTAATTAACGTTAATTAATTGGTTTTATGACTTTAATGATAGTAACAGGTGGATAAGCTCTCTCTAATAGCTCCTTAAACTTCTACTCGATCAAGACTTGTTTATTGGTCTTAAACGTGTATTTGAAAAGACTTTTAGTAATATTCTATATAACTTAATTACTGAGTTATTTATTGGAAGTAAAATAAGTGTAAAGTATTTCAAATGCAAGGATTTTCAAAATGCAAAAGCAGTGTAAAATTTTAAATGTATGTGGAATATCACCTTTAGTATAAATTTGATGTATTTGAAATTCATCCAATTTGGACAATTTTCAAATACATCATAAATTCATCACAATTACAATCGCCCGCCGCCACCGCCACTGTTGCCTCGACCGTCAGCACTAAACACCACCAACTGCCATCAATATTCACCTTCGGCTACCTCTGTCATCATTGTCACATGTCACTTCCTGCAACTACCACCACCACCCATCGCCACTATCAATCGCCACCTTCGACCACTACCTCCCCCGCCGCCCATTGTCACCATTATTCTTAAACTTTACACTGCATTTATTTTACTTCAAGCTCACCTGCATTTAATACAATGCGTCCCCTTTTTAGCCAACTATTCCTTAGATACTTCGACAATATACGAGGTAAGAAATAAGAACCCATCCAGAACAACTTATTGAGAATAAGTTTGACTTTGAGCTACTTTCTTCCCTACAAATCTGTATAATTGGATGAAAATTGATATTTCTTAGAGACCTCGCGTGCATATATGTAGTGCTTAACTGTCTAAGAGTAACTGTCTTGATCAGTTGGCGTTATCATCAATGGGGGACTTGTATTAGTGATAACACAGCAATAATTTATATATATAATTTAGGTTATTTTTGTGACTTTGTTGGTGATTAAAAAAGATATCCCAGAAATGCATGACATATTTGGGTGATTTAATTGAACCGGCTTATTAGAAATATCATAGTCGGCTATCAAATCTTTCTATATATTGATTTGGAAAAAGTAAATTTTATAATCATTCTATAAAGTGCAAAAATTCTCAGGGAAAATTGAAAAATTAAAAAAATAATTTATGTGAGGCTATGCATTAGACACATTAAAAAATATAGAGAAATAATATAATCGAGACTTGCATCTGCAGACTTTATAGTCCATAAGATATGTGAGATTATTTGCCGAGTAGAAAAGATTCTAACATAACTCAATGTATATTTAAAGGGTGTAAATGAGTTGAGTCGAGTCATGCCTAACTCGAGTTAGGCTTGTGGGCCAAAATCCAAATCACCAGATCAGCTCGAGCTCGAGGTTCCTTTATTTACTTTTACTCATCTACTTTGAAGTTGTGCCTTCAGTTACTATAGCGTTTTTTTTTTCCAGGTAAAGAGGGAAAATATTAATTATTTTTTTCAAAAAAATTGTAATAGATATTGCGAGCCAGCTCACGAGCTCACGAGTCGGGCCTTATGGAGCTCGATGCTCGATAAGCTAGACTTGCGAGCTCGTTACTTAGTCAAGTTCTAGCCGGCTTGACTCATGTACTTCCCTATACATCTTACCGTAAAGGCAGGAGTCTAATTTTGAGGCTATACTTTTTATTTTTAGACACCAAAGATTTCAACGTGAAATTTGATTAAGAGAAGAGATTCTTATGCATTTAGACCTGAGAATCATCGAATAAATTTCCAAATTAACAGAGTAATCAAAACTTTTATAACATTGTTGAGTAGAAATAAGAATTCCATCGAGCAAGTTTTGATGGCAAATTCTCATGTAGATACAATAATTGTCGAGTGTGACGCAAGTTCCTTAATGTATACAATAATTTCCAATATTTAATTCCTTTTTATTGTGAATGCAAATTGATGCCAAGTTCCTCACTTACAAGAGTCAAGCAATATATTGTAATGCCATTTAAATTTTTTGAATCTCAGGCTTCATTTTGGGACGATTTTCTTACTGTTTTCTGAAGCAGCTTTCTAATACAAAATTTTTCGGTTCAAAAAAATTTTCGTATTAAAAAGCTGTTTTAGAAAGCAGTAAAAAAATCGTCTCAAACTAAACCTCAGTGAAGCGATAACTAATTATTCTAAGCCTCATTGACATGTGTGTTGGTGAGTTCACGTGCTCTATTTGTCAATCAAGTTGATGATCTTACCTTAACTCATATTCAATGTATTCAGATATTGATACCTCCTCCTAATTGTACCCTTCTTTTAAACAATTCTTGGCGTTAGCCATCAAATTTAAATGCTTTAGTTAATGAGGCTTCTGACTTGCTGAGTGACGTCACTTGCTGGCTGAGTGAAGTTACTGGTTGATTGGGTGCAGTGTGTGTTCATAGCTTCTAGGCTCGAGATTAGCTTTGTATTCAATATAGGTTTCATTTGGGACGGCTTTCTTACTGCTTCTTAAAGCAGCTTTCTAAATTTTTTGTACTAAAAAGCTGCTTTAAGAAGCAGTAAGAAAGCCGACCCAAACAAAGCCATAGTTGAGTGAGTTTACTATGAGCTTGGCAAATTTATTATGAGCCTGGTGAGTTCATCATCTTCATGCTTCATATTTTGCCAAGTTGCTCTAAACCAAGTTGACTTTGCTTGAACAAAACTCTAAAGTATTTGGATGTACATTATTGTCATATTTCTGCATTTGTAAAACGTTTCAGTTCCACATTTTGGAAAAAAAAAAAAGAAGGAAACTTCATTCAAATGAACAACTAAAGAGATCTTTATGTAAAATTAAAGGTCTGTTTGGGATAGCTATTTTGCTGCTCTATTTTTTTTTTGTTTTTTTTGACAACAATTATAATTTTATTTGATTACTATTTTCTTGTAATTTTCTCATTGTTTCGTAAAAATTACACGAGTGAAAAACTGTTTCTTACAATCAGAGTAATTAATTTATTTTTCCCACTGCAACTTGAGAACTAACTTTATAAAAAGTTACAGTTGTTCCAATAGATCCTAAAATAAAATGAAAAGTGAGACTTGTAATCAATTGCTTGAATTAGGTTAGACCATTGCCCAAGCAAATTAAGGTAATAATGGAAATTAAATGTAGTAGATTCATGCGCTAGTTGGCAATAATATAATAAAGATGGTGTTATTTGTTTAACTATATGTGGATTAGGTTATAATTAATATAAAGAAAACACATATGCTACCACCATTTGATGCTCTTCTTCGTTTTAATTATCATTAAAAGCTACCTTTGAGACATGAAGATGAGCTAAGTAAGAGTAATTAACGCTAAATTATTGGCTTTATGACTTTAATGATAGTAACAGGTGGATAAGCTCTCTCTAATAGCTCCTTAAGCTTCTACTCGATCAAGACTAGTTTATTGGTCTTAAACGTGTATTTGAAATAGACTTTGTAATATTCTATATAATTTAATTATGGGATTGTTTGGCTTGAAATAAAATGGGTGTAAAGTATTTTAAATATAAGGGTTTTAAAAATATTAATATTTATTTTGAAGTAAAATAAATGTATTGTAAAATTTTAGTGTATGTATAATGCACTTTCCAATGTATATTTGGTATACTTCGAATTCGTTTTATTTTTAAATACACTATAAATTCATCGCAACTGCAGTCGCCTACCAATACCTTCGCCATCACCACCGGCCACCACTGCAGCCCATTGCAACTACTCATTCCTTCTGGCTGCTACGATCGATCGAAGCTGACCATCATGGACGACCTCCACAGTCATTGACGCCATCAACTACCTTCAGCCACCACCATGACCATCATCACCTATGATCTACTCATTGCCATTGTTGGCCATTGGTGTCAGCGACCACTGTTACTGTTGGTCACCAATTATTATCATCTTTAGACTATACATTATATTTATTTTACTTCAAATAAAATAATAATAATAATAATAATAATAATAATCGTTCTTACATTCATTCAAATAACTCCAAAATATTTTAATTATAATATATTAAAATACTTATAATATTTCAGAAGTCAAAAATAGATTTGATTTCGTATAGAGATTTGGTTCTGCTTCCATATATATTATAATATATATAATAGATTTGTCGGAGAACACTTGGAAACATAAAATTTTCTTAGTGCTTGCAACATCAAGAGATGACCAATTTGAGAGTCAGTTGCATTGTTGCAACATGGGACTTTTTGTTGGGATATAAGCATTTCTCCTAAAAACTAGTAGAGTTTGACTTTTTCGGCCACCCAAAGTTTTAATTGAAAATTTCTTATAACTATTTCAACTCTTATGAACCTATGATTTACGAATAAATAATTGTATTGGTTTCCTCTGATTGAAACAAATGATTCTGTACTGACTGTCACATATCATAAATATTTTTTTAGCGATGATAAAATTAGATTCTGTATTTTATTCGAATTATTCAAAAAATATTTTTAGTATTTTTTATAAGAATTTTTTAGTACAATTTTTTTTTAAAAACAGTAAAAAAACAATTCTCAAAAGCTATACCAAACGAAGACTGAGACTTTGTTTGAGACAACTTTCTAAAGGAAGTTTCTAACATAAAAATTTTAAGTTCAAAAAATATTTTTACTAAAAAGCTACTTTAAAAAGTAGTATAAAAACTGTCCAAAATGAAGCCCGAAATTTTTATCTAAATATTATTATTTTAATGAGAATTGAATTATGCTCAATTTTTTTCATAATAGAAAGCTATCAATATGTTTTCAAGGACAAAGTGATTTCATTAAAGTTTAGTTTGAGACGATTTTTTTATTACTTTTTAAAATAGAGTTTTTTAGAGTTTTAGTAGAAAACTCTGTTTTAAAAAGCAATAAAAAAGTTGTCCCAAACAAAATCTAAATCTCAATAAAATTGCATTAAATATTAAGCTAAAACTTCTTCCCCCTACTACTAACATTTAGTTTATTTTATTTTATTTTTAATTTGTTTTCTTAGTTGCATGCTAATAATACAAAATAAAATTTCTACATCGGAGGAGTAATGACACAGAATTATTAATTAATAATGCAATTGTTCAAAATTATAAACATTAACATTTTATACCTTATCTATTTGTAAAAGTATTTTAAGAATTTGAAATATATTACAAAATAATTTATTTTGAATTTAATAGTTTTCAAAATAATTTTTATATTTTAAAATTAAAAAAATAGCAATCAAAATTTAAAACAAAACTGAGTATAAAAAAATGTCATATTATAGAAAAATAATTCTGCAGCACTTATCATCACTTAGCCTTCGTTTGGCATGGCTTTCTTATTATTTTTGAAAATAGTTTTTTAGCACAAAAATATTTTAAATTAAAAGTTTTTGTACTAGAAAATTGCTTTTAAAAGTACTAAGAAAGTCGTCTCAAACGAACCCTTAATTTAACCTATGGCTTGGATTTGAAGTAAGATTTATATAGGATTTATCAAAAATCGTGCCAAATAAAAATGGGTTCCATAAATCCTCACCCATCATAAATTCGGAATTTACCATTTTTTTCGTAAATATGAGATTTACTAAATCCTATAGTTCGGTGAATTTAATAGGATTTAACGAATGTGCAAAGAGCTTTGCGGCAAGCTCCATTTGTGACTTTTGATCTGACATGAATAAGTTCGTTGAAGTAGGCGAAGAAACTTTTTTAGCAACTCTTTTAATGGCTACTACTCACAAAGTCGAAGCAGCAACGAAGAAGAAAAATGGCGACGAGGAATAAGCAAGCCCTAGACAAACCAGTACTGGTTTAGGAAGAGCATAGACAGGCTAAAGATAACAAAAAGGTTATTTGGTTTGAAGATTACAGCAAAGCAAAATAACTAAGTTTCTTGGTTCTGAGAATACTAGAAGATTGTTAATTATGATCATGAACTTCATACTTTAAGGTTTCGTGTGGGATAGCTTTCGTACTGTTTTTTAAAATGGTTTTTTAGTGCAAAAATTTCAAATTCAAAAAATTTTTGTACTAAAAAGCTGTTTAAGAAAGTAAAAAGAAAGTCGTCCCAAATGAAATCTAAATCTACTTTATTAGAACAACAAGTTTGATAAATCGTACTTACAGCCAAACAACCCCTAAATCTTATCTTCTGGATCCCAAATTGAATTCAAAACTGACTTTTAAAACCTTGTTAAAAATAATTTATGATGAAATTATAAATTAATATGTTTCATAAAAAAAGACAAAATATTATGGTCTTAAAGCTAGCTAGCATGTCTTATAAAATACTAGATTTAGTCATATAAAAATAATTTCTTCCCATTATAAATTAAAATCTAGAAAAGAAACTATATAAGGATTTTAGCTAGTCTTATTAAATATTAAATATGTCCATCTTTCTCGTAAGGATGATATAATTAGAGCTCATATAAACAATCTCATGACAATTAATTAAAATATAAATATCTTTTTGTAAGTGCATCATGCTTTAGCATTTTATCTTGTTCTGTTGATTAAAAGCTTTGGCTATCAACTAAGAGGTCTTCAGTTCTAGTTTTATGTATGTGATATATATGTGAGTTTGTCTTAATTAACCTAAATGTCTCTAAAAAAGTGTATCGTCACTTTCACTTGAATATACCTAAAGTTGTAATTAAGTTGAGCCAAGCTCGTGTCCCCTCTAGCTTAAGCTTGATTAATCAACTGAGTTCAAGCTTAATTCTTTAATTTCGAACCGGCTCGTTCAGAACAAAATAGAGAAAATAATTATAATTCAAGTAATTATTATGATAAATTATTTAAAAATTAGAAGATAAATAAATAAAAATACTTATAATAGGTTAACTCCTGAATTTTAACATCACGCTTCGCCCTTCTGCGCCGCTCTGGCGATTTAGGGTTTCCTCTCCTTTTCTCGCCTTTTCTCGCCATTTTCCTTGCTGCTGATCGTTGTTTCCACCTTTTTTATTCCTCGTGACAAGTTTGTGTGGCTGGTTTGGTTTGCCTTATGCATCGTAGCCCTTTTTTGGGCGGAAAGTATGGCTTGTGCTTCTTCGTCCACCATCTGGGGGAAGAGGGAAGAGCCGGAGTTGCGAAAAAACAAGGGCTTCTTTAACTTAGATGAAGAAGGTATCAAATCTCCGCCTAAGTCGAGATCTTTCAAAGAAGCTCTAGCAGGTTCCCTTGCGTCTGGTGATGATCTTTCCTCTTTAACTCAGGGTATTCATAACGGCATACCTGCGGTTTTTTTATCTGATGATGAAGTTCTTAAACTTGCGTCGCTTTTCCAATTTACGTTGGTTGGAAAATTTGGTTTGCATCGACCGAATCTGGATACGATTAGGAATTTTTTTAATAGCCTTAAACTGTCTGGTTTTTATTCGGTGGGTTTGCTAGATTCCCGTCACGTTGCTATTCAACTTTCGAATGATTTGGATTACAGTCGTGTTTTTGCTAGGAGATCTTATTTCATTGCTAACTGTCAAATGAGGATTTTAAAATGGACTCCTTTTTTTGATATTAAGGAAGAATCCCCTATTGTGCCTGTCTGGATTTCTTTCCCTAATTTGCATTTGCATTTTTTCAACCCTAAGGTTCTGCATGCGCTCGGTTCTGTTTTCGGAAGGCCTCTTCAGTCGGATCAGGCAACGGCTTCTAGGACTAGACCTTCTGTGGCTCGGGTTCTAGTTGAAATTGATATAACCAAGAAACATCCTAAGGAGATTTGGGTGGGTTCTAAAGCGTTTGGCTACCTCCAAAAGGTTGAATTTGACAAAATACCTGATTTTTGCTCCAATTGTAAAATGCATGGCCATACTTTAACTGATTGTTTCAAACTGCATCCTGAATTAAAAAAGCCTTTCAAAGCTAACTTGGGGAATCCGAATGTTAATGCCTCTGATAGAGTGCGTATTGAGAATGAACATGAAAGTAATGAGGGAAATCCTAGTGTGAATGCTATGGACCAAACGGGAATTGAGAACGAACCTGAGTTAGTCTTAGTTAATCATGTCAAACCTCTATCCATTGCTAATCCGCCGGAAAAGGAGGTGAATTTGCTTGTGGAATCCACTGGGAATAACGTTGATGCTCTTACTAAACTTATTCCTACCTCCACTGCCAAGGTAGGCAATAATATCTTAGAGGAGCCAAATCTATTTGTGTCTATTGACTCTATGTTACATAACATGAATAACCTGGAGCATACTTCATTACAAAACCTTATTAAGGAAAAGGAAGGGATGGTTTCACATGTTGAGACTTTGAATCAAGAGAACTGTGAAGAGGGTGGTGAAGAGGGTGAATTCATTCCTAACTGTTCTAAATCTAGTGAGGAGTTGGAACAACAAAATAGAAGGGACAAGGAGGTTGTTTTTGGAACCAATGAGGAAATTATTTCCATTGAGGATGAAGGGTTCACTAAGGTGGGGAAAAAGAAAGGTAAAAATGTTAAAATTTCTCTAACATCTACACCTCGCTCCACTAGAACCCAAACTTTTTCTAAATCTTCTAATGGTTAAAGCTCTTCTTTGGAATGTTAGAGGTATTGGGGAGGAAGATTCTAAGATTAGAGTTAGAAATCTTTGTAGGATTCATGATATTTACCTGTTGGTGTTAATTGAACCTTTTGTGTCGAATGATAAAATTGCTCATATTGCTTATCGTTTGGGTTTTCCCAATTATTTTGCTAACTGTTCAAATAAAATTTGGATAATGTGGAAAAATGCTATTTCTGTGAACATTATCTCTGACTTCCCTCAAATTATTAATTCCTTTATCAGTGGCTTTCATATTCATTGCAATTTTTCCTTTGTTTATGCTTCCTGCACTAGAATTAGCTGTCTTCCCCTGTGGGAGATGCTTCTTGATTTTGCTAACAATGCCACTGGTCCTTGGTGTGTGGGTGGTGACTTTAATATTATCTCTAACGCTTCTGAGAGAATTGGGGGTAATAGTCCTAATGTTAAAGCTATGGATGATTTTAATTCCATGATTCATGACTGTAATCTGCATGATATTGGCTTTTCTGGTGGTGCTTTCACTTGGAATAGAGCTAATTTGTGGCAAAGGCTTGATAGATTTCTCTTTAATAATGATTGGATTGCTGAGTTTAATAGAACCAATGTTCAACACTTAAGTAAAACCTACTCTGATCATGCTCCTCTTCTTTTAACCATTAATACTAATAAATCTTTTGGTTCCCATGCTTTTAGATTTCAGAACATGTGGATGTTACATGATGACTTTATGAATGTGGTCCAGACTAATTGGCATGCTGATGTTTATCCTGATAATAATATTTCTGGCATGAATAGATTGTGGTCCAAACTTAGTAGAATTAAGCAAACCTTGAGGTGGTGGAATAAAAACAAATTCAAAAATCTTTTTACCAATATTAAAGAGGCTGAAACTAAGGTTCTTGATTTGGATCAAGTCTATATAGGTAATTCTAGTTCTGAAAATCTTGCTTTCCTCAATGATTCTAAAAAAGCTCTTTTTCAGTTACAAAAATAAGAAGAAGTTTATTGGAGGCAAAAGTCTAATGCCAAACTTATTTTAGAGGGGGATAAAAATACTAAATTTTTTCATAATATGGCTAATAAAAAGAACATTAAAAATCATATCCACAAAATCTCTGATGTTGATGGCATTGTGCATGAGTCGGAAGATGGTATCATTAATTCTGGGATTGATCATTTCAATAGAATCTTTAATAATAAGTTTAATTGTATTCCCATTATTAATCCCTTTATTATCCCTCACATTATTGATGATATTGACAACCAAAGGCTCACTGAGTCTCCTTCTGAATCTGAAATTTGGAACATCATTAAGGATATGAATGGAGATTCTGTAGCTGGTCCTGATGGTTTCACGACGAAATTCTTCCAAAATACTTGGAATATTGTCAAATTGGATGTTGTGGAAGCGGTTAAAGAATTTTTTAATGGTAAAACCTACCCGAAGTTCTTTTCATCTACTAACATTGTTCTCATTCCTAAAAAAGATGTCATCAATAATTGGAATGATTTCAGACCTATTAGCCTTTGCTCTTTCTTTAACAAACTTAACTCTAAAATCATTTCTAATAGATTGGTTAATATTTTACCTAGAATCATTTCTCAGAATCAAACTGGCTTTGTTAAAGGTAGAAGTATTTTTGACAATGTTCTTCTTGCTCAAGAAATTACCCATGATATTAATGCTAAAGTTAAAGGGGGCAACATTATTTTTAAATTAGACATCACTAAAGCTTATGACAATCTTAACTGGAATTTTCTTTACAATTTCTTATCCCTGTTTGGCTTCAATGACTCTTTTATTTTACTTATCAAGAATAGTATTGAGAATTGTCATTTCTCTTATCATTAATGGGAGGAATCAGGGTTTTTTTAAATCTTCTCAAGGCCTTAGGCAAGGTGACCCCTTGTCTCCTGCTTTGTTTATTATTGCGATGGAATACCTTTCTAGGGGTTTAGAAGAATTATATTTAAGATACCCTAAACTGTTTTTTCACACTATTTGTGGTAGTCCTATTACTCATCTTAGTTTTGCTGACGACTTTATCATTTTTTCTAATGGTGCTATCAATAACATCAAAACCTTATTCCATTTTCTTTCTTTGTTTCAAAATATGAGTGGGTTAGCCATTAATAATGACAAAAGTAGCTTTATTGTTACTAAAAACATGAATCGTACTAGAATTAATACTATTCAAAGAACTTGTGGTTTCAACCTTAGGCATTTACCCATTAAGTACTTAGGTACTCCCATATTTAAAGGTAGGAAAAAAGTCATCTTTTTGAAGATATTTTCACTAATATCCAAAAGAAACTTTTTAACTGGTCTTCTAACTTTCTTTCTTTTGGGGGTAGACTTGTCCTTATCAAAAGTGTGTTAAACTCTATCCCTATTTTTTTGCTGCATACTATAAATCCTACTATGACTATTTGCCTTAGACTTGAAAGATTGTTTAATAAATTCTTTTGGGGGGCTAGGAATAATGGTTGTATCTACTGGGCTTCCTGGAAGAATATCTGTGGGAATTTAGATGAAGGTGGGTTAGGTTGCAAGAATATTTCTGATACTGCTAAGGCTTTTTCTTACAAACTGTGGTTTTCCTTTAGATCTAATAAAAGTTTATGGGCTAAATTTATGCATGCTAAGTACTGTAACAACATCCATCCTTTGATAAGCCATTTTAAAGTTACCGATTCTTCTGTTTGGAAACGGCTTAGCAATATTAAATGGGAAGCGGAGCTTTGTGTCCAATGGGGCTTGGGTATGGGAAATATTTTTTTTTGGCAAGACAATTGGTTGGGTCCTAAGTCCATTGATAACTGGTTACACTCGCATACTATTGATAATACTAAGGTTAAGAATTTTATTATTAATGGTTCTTGGGATATCCCTTCCCTCATGGCTATTTTGCCTCATGTTATTGTTAATTTTATTAGGTCTATCCCTATTCAACTGAGCCATCAGGATACCATCATGTTTAATGCTTCTTCTTCTGGTAAGTTTAATTTAAAGGATGCTTGGAATACTTTTAGAGTTAAACTTGATAGTTCTCACATTTTTAAAAGTTTATGGCACAATAATATCCCTTTATCTTATTCTATTTTTGTTTGGAGAAGTTTGAAAGGTTTTATTCCTGTGGATGATTTACTTTGCAAAAAAGGTTTTTATATTACGTCAAAATGCCAATGCTGTGAGAGTCTTGAGAATTTAAAACATGTTCTTATAAATGGTGACATTGCTTTCAGTGTTTGGAAGTATTTTTATGGGGTGGCTGGCAAAGGGGTTTTTCATTCTAATTTTAATATCATGACATTGTTGAATTGCTGGATGAATACTAAGAAAGGCCACATATACAATTTACTGCCTATCCTTATTATGTGGTATTTGTGGAAAGCCCAGAATGATTCTAAGCATAATAACATCAAAATGGATGCCAACCAAGTGATTTCTAATGTGAAGAACAAACTTATCCAGTTTTCTGCTGTTAATGTTATTACTGGGAAAAACTTTAATGGGTGTCATACTCTGGCTTTTGACATTGGTATTAATTTAGCATCTGGTAGGCCAGATATTATGGGGAGGATTGTAAAATGGATTAAGCCTTCTTTTCCATTTGTGAAACTTAATTCTGACGGAGCTTTGAATCCTAACTATGCTGGGGCGGGGGGTATTATCCGTGATTCTATGGGAAGGGTTTTAGCTGCTTATGCTGGGCCTGTTCACCGCACTAATGCCATTACTGCTGAGCTGGCTGGTCTAGCTTATGGCCTTGATAAATGTTTGATTTTGGGTTTTCAACATGTTTGGATTGAGGTGGATGCCTTGCTTTTAATTCATATAGTGGACAATGTGGTGGAGGGTCATCCGTAGAACTTCTATACTATTAGAAAAATTAAGCTTGCTCTTGCTAATATCAACTACAATATGTCGCACATATTAAGGGAAGGCAACTCCTGTGCTGATTACCTTGCCAAGCTTGGTTGTCTTCTTGAGATGTGGAAGGATTTTGATAATAACGATTTACCTTATATGCTGAAAGGTTTGGTTAATTTAGACAAAGCTGGGCTGCCTTACTTCCGTAATAGCTGAGTGCCTGTGTTTGGATTGCTGATGTTATTGGTAGATGTTTATGGTTGTTCTGAGTGGCTATTTGGGTGGTTGTTTGGGTGTTGATTTGGCTTCAGGTTTTCTGGGTTATTTCCTGCATTTGCCTGCTGTTAATACTTTGTCCAATTCGGTTAATGATAGATTGGTTATTTTGAGGGCTCGGGTGTGGAGTGCCTTTTCTGGGGTTGTCATGATCATTACGGTGGGGGATGCTTTAATGGAGAATCTGATTTGGAGTATGGAGGGGCTTACTTATGCGGCTGGGCTGACATTGAGTAAGGAGGTTCTTATGGCTACAATGCATATTTTGGACCCTGTTTTCTGTCTGATTTATGTTGGGAAGCTGGGTGTTGGTTTGTTTGCCATTCTGGGTACCTACAATGCATATTGTGTTTTTTCTTGGGTGGCTCTTTTCATTACGTTGGGTGATGCTATTCTAGAGAGTATGTTATGGGATGAGCTCATTTATGCGGTTTGGCTGACGTTGTTTAAGGAGGCGATTATGGCAACTGTGGAAAATATGACTCTTGTTAGGCTATCCCTTGTTATTTGGCTGAGTTATGTTGGGACGAAGCGTATTTTATGCTTGTATATTCTCCGGTGCCTTATTCGATTCAGAGGTGGCCGAACTGGATATGGGTATGGTCTTTGTTACTCTCTTTCTGTTTATAAATGTCCTTACTATCTTGGTTATAATGGCTTGATTTACACCCAATTTTGTCTATTAGCTAACTATTATTATATTAGTAGCTGTTGTTTCTCTAGTGTATTTTTTATGCAGAGCTGGAGACTCGAATTTTGGGGTGACATTTTTTGCAGGAAGAATGAGTTTATTACTATCATCTTTTTCTTCCTTTTTTGGGTGCTGACTTCTTGCAGCCCTAGAATGTATTTAGGTTGTTTTGTATTGATTAGTATAAGGAACCTCCGGCTCTTAGGTTTTTTTCTTTTGTTATTGTAGCTCTTTTGAGCATTAGTTCTGAGCTGGAGGATCCTTCTAAGAACCTTGTAACCGATTTTTGATATTAACACGTAGGGCCCCACCGTCGGGCTTTCCACCAAAAAAAAAAACTCCTGAATTTTAATATACTTTAATTGTATTTTATAGTAATATTTTTAAACAAGCCAGCTCGTGATCAAATGTGATAAATTGAGATTGGCTCAAACCTGACTCATTAGCTTATCGAGCCCAGTTCATCAACCATTTATTGAACCCTAGCTCGAACCGGCTCACGACCTGGTTTGACTTAGTATGCCCCTAAGTATACTAAAGCTCATGCCCCATTGTATTATACTAGTATAAATGCATGTGCACGATGCATGCGAATAAAATTTTAAAAAATAAAAAATATATAACAAAATTAAAAAACAATATATGATACGTTATATCAAAGATATTAAATTGTATATCAATATTAAATAGAATATTTATATCAATATAAATGATATATACTTCTATTTAAGTTTATTATTTAATTATTTTAAAAAATTTCTAAATTTTATATATAATATTATTATGAACTTTTTATTGGGCTTTAAATGAAAGGCCTCTCTTAAATGTGTGATTGGCTAATAAAATTTTTGTATATGCATATTTTTGAATTTTCTCAATTTAAGTCTTTTATCATTGTGAGAAAATTTTTTTTCTATATTTAGTGGCTTTTTTAATAATTATAAAATAAAATTTGCATTAGAAATAGGTAAATGTTTTTTATGTTTACAACTAAAAATAAATTCATAAAAATTGAAAAAAAGATATTCATAAAAATATTATGCATTAAAAATAATAAGATATTTTGTAAATTTTTAACGTATAGTTATTTAAAATATTTAATTATTTCTAATGCAGATAATATTTTTAGGAAAATTTTAAATAAATTTTATCAAAATTTCAGTACAAAATTTGAATTCCAATACAAATTTGAAATCATCAAAATTCTAACATAAAATTTCAACAAAATTCCAATGCAAATATTGAAACTATTAATAATAAATAACAAATATTAAAAACGAATCTATTATACAATTTAATATCTTTGATATCACGTATCATATATTATTTTTTAATTTTGTTATATATTTTTTATTTTTTAAAATTTTAGTTACGTGCATCATTTCCACATGCATTTATACTAGTAAAATTAAATATCTATTTCTTAAAGTTATTATGTATTAATAATTATGGTTGAAAAAAAAATAATTTTAGTATTATAAATTTTTAAAAATAATAAAAAGATTAAACAAATAATAATCAAACAGAATTTTAATTACAATTTGAAAAATAAAGTTTTAAAAAAACTATTTCAAATAGACCTTGAGTGACCGTTTTTTGTCTTTAATTTTAATTATCTTTTTATGATGTATAAAGGTATACATATATTTTTTATTTATTTTTTTATTCAAGTGCATGTTAATCTTGAAGATTGAAGTGAAGCTGGCTTGAAACTTAATGATTAGGTCAAATATTACCAACATAAATGTCTTCAAATGCATGATAAATAAGGAAAATGACATCCAATTATGCAAATTTATCAAGTTAATTAAGTTATTATAAGAACATGAATCATATTCAACAAATCATGGAGTGTAAACTAACTTGATTGATCGCCTAAAACCCAACGGGCAAGTGAAGTCACAAATTCACCGAAATCATTTACCCTATAAAGTCTGCAAATATTGCAAAGATGCTACTCGAAAAAATTCTGAAATTAAACCTAAAAGTAGATTTCTCCCAAAGTGCCCCCATTCACTGCGCAGCTTTCCTTAGAGATGTAAATATGATGCGTCTTCATCTTCAAATGTAAATAGGGTATGAATATAAATAAAGGGCTATTGATCAAGCATAAGTATATCAAATATCAGACCTTTAGGCAAAATTCTATTACAATATCTCTTACATAATCTCTCTAAGGAACTTAGAATCTCTCACTTTGAGTTATGTTTTTATAGCTTCATTCAATTCCCTCTTTTTTGTCAGAGCTTATATAATAATTATGAAACAATTATGTTGTAATGCGAAATGTCTCAAACTTATTTTTTATCATAAAAAAGCTTCTATGGCCATATTTGATCATTTATTTTATCTAGTAATATAAACTTTTTGCCCCACTTGAAATTGAGAAATTGACTTGAAATTAGATTGAAAAAAACATACTATAAGTACAAGCTAATAAGAAAAAACTTTCAAGTTCTTCAGATATTTCGGGGATGGCCAAACAAACTAAAGGCCAAATATTTACCTATTTTTGTATGTTGTGGTAGCTAACTGTTGTAAGGTCTTCAGATATTGTGGAGATACTACTCGAAAAAATGCCGGAACTAAACCTAGAAGCAGATTGCTCCCAAAGAGCCCCCATTCACTATGTGGCTTCCCTTGGAGATGTAAACATGGTGCGTCTTCTGCTACAAGCGGATGATACAATAGCTCATCTCTTGGACAACCATGGCCTCTCAGCCATACACATCGCAGCAAGCAAGGACTATGCCAATGTTATCGAGGAGATACTCCATCATTGCCTTGATGCCACTGAGCTCACTGATATTGAAGGCAACAATTTTCTTCATGTTGCCGCAAAGAAGAGAGCGACAACAATGGTGAAACTAGTTCTTAGTAACCCTCTGCTCAGACAGAGCATAAATGAGACAGATCATGAGGAAAATACACCATTGCATCTGGCTGCAATGAACTGCAATAGAGAAATTGTCAATATTTTGTTGTCAGGTAGCAAAGTCGACACAAATGTTATAAACCGCAAGGGTCTCACTCCCCTTGATATAACTTCATCATGTGTTGACTCCAGTATTCGCCTCAGGATGGTACGTATGACTTCATATCAACAATGAATTCTTTCAAGTAAATGAAGTTGCAGCCTTTAGCGACAAATCAAACTCTTCATAATGGAACTGTTTTAAATATCCATTTGCAGAAGAAGATGTTAAGCTGTATTAGTGTTATCTGTTTGCTAATTTGCACTGGCTCTCTAGATCACGACATAAGATTGCACTCCATCATTATTGCCATGAAGTTCATGTGGGTTGCACTAGGAGGGATGGTGGTAGCGTTCTCCATGGGAATCTATGTGGTCGTGGTCTCAAAATGCATATTGTTGGCTATTCTTATTTGTGGAAAGGCTGCTTGTGTTCCCTTCATGGCTTGTATGATAGCTTGTTGGCCAACTTTTGGTTCTATTAAGTTGGTAAAGAATGACAGATATCAAAGAGAATAGAAAGAAAAACCTCAATCTTCAAGGTTAACATGCACATGCCCCTTGGATGGTGGTTGATTTTGTCATTCCTGCAAGTTCAACAAAATGTGGGGAACCTCCTGTATAGTATATTTTCACAGAAGTATTCTTTTCGGGACTTTAAATTCCATCCATAAGAACTTATTCTGAAACCAGGAAAAAGAACAGGAAATATAGGTATAGAACTCGGTTTTCATGATGCATTATTATTTTTTTTAATATTATTATTATTATTATTTTGAACATGATGTCTTATTTGTTGATTTGGAATTATTTTCAAAAATCAAATCAGATTTATTTTGAAAAGATTTTATTTAATATATTATTTAGAGAATTGATTATTTCTCTGAATTGTTGATTTGATTAGGAATTAGATTTGGAAGTTTTTTCCTAATTTAGTTTATCTCAAATCTATAAATAGAGTCCAGGGGACTGTTGTTGTACGTAAGAGAGAAAGAGCTTGAGAGCTATTGTAATTCTCTTGTTCTCAAATTTGGTGAAATCATCCCCTTCTCGTGGACATAGACTTCTTCGTCGAACTATATAAAAGACTGTATTTATTGTGTTTGTGTTATGATTTTATTTCAGTTGTGATTGTTGCACAACATTATTGGGATCTTTGGTTTACATTGTTAGTTTTCTCTTGATCCATAGAATCTCAAGATGATATCAATGAACTATAATCAATAAAACATTAGCATCACTCTGTATTCTTCAAGTGCAGTGATTCAGACTGATATGCTCACTTGGGCCTATTAGAGGTCTCCATGCCCTTAAGGATCATGGGCATCACAACAGGGCGAGCAAGCTCAACAATGCCCTTGATAAAACTAAGTAGCTTTATGCTATTTTTTATGTTGCACCATACATCAAAAAGAAGCTTGCAGATTTGATCATGCAAAAGAAAAAAAAAAAATTGTAAAGAGTTGGTGAATGTCTTCATACTTGTACTTCATGCTTGTGGCTTCTTTGATTAATGAATCAAATTCTCTCACCTCCATCATGTATGGAGGCTTGGTTGAAGTCAAACAATGTAAATCTTGGTATCTCATACATGTGCCTTTGATCTCTTTTGTATTTATTTATGACACATCATACTCCCTCATGCTAATATTTTCATAGTCATATTGATGTTTTCATTACAATTATTTGATATTAGAGCCAAGTTGTGAATTTGACGATCATGAAGTTCACATTAAGAGCTTCGACGGCCTACAAAGTTTTCTCTTTAGAGAACTAGGATTTGTGGGTTTATTTTCAGCACAAGATTGCGAAGCCATGCGTGGAGTGTTTGGAGCTGTCGATGATGATGAATGATAAAGATAAGGCATTGATGGACCAAAAAGCACAACTTGTTGTATATGCACTCTTCCAACTAATAAGAAAAACAAGTTTTTTTCTTTCAATTTTTTTTTTAATAATTTGAAAAGACATGCAAATTAAGATTAGTGGGTTGTCACAATTGTGTTCATGTATGTCTAATTTAATATCTAGTTTTAGGAACATATTCAATTGAAACTAATCAAATTTTTTATACCACTTATATCATTTTTTGTAGTACCATATAACACCATAAAAAATAAACTTTATATAATATAATAGAATTCACTACTGATAAATTTTGTAGTGAATTTATCATATTTAATATTACCTTTAGATTTTTTTGAAGCTCCAAATCCGTTTTTATTTCTTTATTTTATATACTTGAGTAGTAGAATTAAGGTGACATTTAATAATAACTAATACAATAAAGTAACATATCTATAATATTTTGAAATTTAATGATATATTAATAATAAATTTAATATTAATTTGTTGTATCATTTAAGATAATCTTTGAAAATCTTATGAAAATTCTTAATATTATTTAAACAAAACTAACTTTTATGTATATTTAAATAATTCCTATTTTATATTTAGTATAAAAAAATCATCCTATTATAGTTGAACATTATGAACAGGGTTCAAGGCTAATTACCGAAGTCATGAAGATCAATTTAATGAGGCTGCCATGATAATATAGAAATTAGGCAAGTTGGAATGTAAGCATTCTGTTGGGTGTTTGTCCATATTTTAGGTTAGGTTGATCCACATTGACATATTATCCATGTAAAACTCTACAAATAGAGTGTATAGGCTGATGTATAATTTGGGAAAAATTAATAAAACTTTAGGCATTTTTCTCCTACTAAAATGTCTCTCTCTCTCTCTCGCCAGAAGAGCTCTCAAGAACTCCTCAATGATCTTAACAAGTGGTATCAGAGCCTTGGTGGATGTGATTGATGAAGTGGAAAAAGATATTTCTTGTGATCAAGACAGAGAGGAGGCCTCCAGTGATGGCCGGAAGGCAGAATTGCTGGCTAGGAGCGTGCAAGAGACGAATTCGGACTTAGGCCCTGTTCTTGGGTTGGACGTTGGACGCATTTACTGGACTCGAGCGGTAGTTCAGGTGTGCTGCAATCAGAGTCGGCTGGGCTGGTTCGACCGCGAGATGGAAGCGGAGGAAGGAGCAGGAGTCAGGCTTGGAGCGAGTGCCTGAGGCTCGCGACGCACGGCTGTCAGTGAAGCCAGACTCGGTACAGGAGACCAGCTGAGACGTGGAGCGGACGGTCCGGGGTCGGGTTGGAGGACGGGCGACTGTGTACGCTGGAGAAAGCTCCTATAGCGGAATCGGGCGTCGTGGGGCTCTGTCACTGGACTTACGCGGGCGACGGTCCGGCGCGGATAGGTTCCTCGTAGAAAAACTGGGTTTTGGCTCGAAAAAACTGGCGCATCCCAGGCGGGATCACGGATGTGCAAGTGTTCGAGAAGCATGCAGACGACTTTGGGTTGGGCACAAATGAGGGAGAAGGTAGGGAATCGGATTTTTGGAGGTAAGGGATGTTTGGCAGGATATTTTTCTTGATTAAAAGATCTGATTAGATCTTCTGAGGTGGAGCTGTTGTGGGTCAGAAAAGTGGATCAAGAACTGTCAAGATCAAAGAATCTAGCGACAAGTTGGTCGCTGATATGAAATCGGACAGGTATTGTGCGAGGTCGCAGGTTGGAGTGTGCACAAGTGTTTGAAGAAGACTGGCGAATCAGTGTTGGAGCTTGAGCTGGAGCCGTGGATTGGAACTCCGGTGGAGGCTATTCGCGAGCAAGATTGGGCTCGGTTCAGCCGGATTGCTTATGGAGTTAGTATTGAAAACCAGTTAGATTGCAGTAGGTGCAGAGATGGCTCTTTGATTGTAAAACTTGGACCAAGGTGGAGATTGTTGGGTGTTGGTCCATGTTTTAGGTTAGGTTGATCCACATATACATCTTATCCATATAAAATTCTATAAATAGTGTGTATAGGCTGATGTATAATTTGGAAAAAATTAATAAAGCTTTAGGTATTTTCCTCCTAAATTCAGTGTTTCTCTCTCCTCCCTCTCCCCCTCCCTCTCTCTCTCTTGCAAGAAGAGCTCTCAAGAACTCCTCAAAGATCTTAACACATTCCTTAAAATTCTTAAATGGAGGGCTCTGTTTATTGCTTTATAAAAAAATTATAAATAGATTTCTCATTTTTCATTGAGGGAGCGAGAAAGAGGGAGAGGTGAAGAAGAAAGGAGAGGAAGAAAAATCTAAGATCTTTTTTTGCCACCAAGCTACTCTTCGACCACCAATCAGCCACCGAACATCACCGGACTTTCTCCCAACCACTGACTGTCGTCAAACTTCCGCCCGGCCACCAAATGTCACCGGACTTACACCCGGCCACCAGACTTTCACCGGGTTTCTTTCCATGGGCCTATTTTTCTTAAATAAAAGTAGAATATTGCCGGACAACTTGCATTGGCATAACATTTTTTAAAAAATTAAATACCAGCCGTCTCTTAAATGGGCAACTGTTTTTGTTTTTTTTTTACTTAGTTTTTTTAGCCCCTCTCATGGGCCTATTTTCTTAAATAATTCTAAGAAAAAAAATTAATTAAATTCATTTTTAATATTTGTTATTTATTATTAATAGTTTCAATATTTGCATTGGAATTTTGTTGAAATTTTATGTTAGAATTTTGATGATTACAAATTTGTATTGTAATTCAAATTTTGTATTGAAATTTTGATAAAATTTATTTAAATTTTCCTAAAATATTATCTGCATTAAAAATAATTAAATATTTTAAATAACTATACGTTAAAATTTTACAAAATATTTTATTATTTTTAAAATAATATTTTTATAATATTATTATAATATTTTTATGAATATCTTTTTTCAATTTTTATGAATTTATTTTTAGTTGTAAACATAAAAAACATTTACCTATTTCTAATGCAAATTTTACTTTATAATTATTAAAAAAGCCACTAAATATAGAAAAAAAAATTTTCTCACAATGATAAAAGACTTAAATTGAGAAAATTCAAAAATATGCATATACCAAAATTTTATTAGCCAATCACACATTTAAGAGAGGCCTTTCATTTAAAGCCCAATAAAAAATTCATAATAATATTATATATAAAATTTAGAAATTTTTTAAAATAAATTTCATCAAAATTTTAATGTTAAATTTAAAAGTATTGCCGATAAATATTAAATAATAAAATAAAAGTTTTACAATTAATTTATTTGTTATAAATTTTTTTTTTAATTTGTTCCCTGGAACCTTTCACTTGGATGACTGGACGCCGAAGAAGACCGCAGGTCGAACTGCAACGCTATAAAAGCTGCTGAAGTTTTGCACCAAGAAAAACATAGTAGAATACTTTTCTATATACTTCTTCTCTCTGTTTATTCTTCTATGCTTTACTGTATGTATCAATGCTGAAGTTCTGCTATAGCTTCTGAACTTCTACACAGATCATGGATGATAAGAAAACAGAAGAGAGGAAAATGAACAGCACCCAAGCTTTTCTACATACTTCATCGTATTTCCCATTTCCCACTTCATAATGCACACCTCTACCTAAATCTCACCCAACTGTTTATAAGATATTATTATAAGTTGTCCTAACAACACCAATAATAAATTAAGCAAAGGGGATGGTAAGTAAATAGTCGCATGAAAATGCATCCTAGCCTTTCTTCGAACCTGACCGCTGGAAGACTCAGACTCCGAAGTAAACCACGGGTCGCCCTGCAATGGTATAAAGCAGATGGAATGGTAAGAAAATAGTCGCCGTCCTCTCCCCCCACCATATGGCCATTAGAATGCACCCAAGCTTCCTCTCGGCCGCGAGAGCGGGCAACAAGGGCCGCCTACGTAGGCTGCTCCAGGATGACCGAACACTACTCTACGGCATGACCATTAAAGGAAACAGCATCCTCCATATCGTGGCAAACCTCGGCAATGACTGGCTCATTGCCGAAGCGTGCGATAGCTCCGAATGGGACCTCCTGCAGCGCCAGAACTTAAAAGGTGACACAATCCTCCACTGTGCAGCCCGTGCAGGGCACGACCACATCCTATCATTGCTGATCGGTCATCAAGCAGGAAGGCAAATGACGGGAGTGCTGAACCAGCGCGGGGATAGCGCTCTGCACGAAGCTGCACGCGGCGGCCATGCCAAAGTTTGCCGGCAGCTTTTAGCTGTTGGAGAGAATATGGTCTCGATGGTTAACGGAGATGGAGAGTCGCCGCTTTATCTAGCAGCGGTGAGGGGCTCAGTCGAGATTGTGGAAATGTTGCTTGAATGCACGATGGTGGATTATAGAGGACCTCGAGGGCAAACTGCTCTGCACGCTGCTGTCTACAAATGCTATGCTAACCGCCAAGGATTTCCCATTTCTATAAAATTTGCAAAGTCGTCGCTTGCTCTAGCAGAGATGGCCGTGAAAATGTTGCTTGAATGCGCGATGGATTGTTATTATAGAATAACTCGAGGGGCTGCCGACTGCCGATACTATGGTAACCGCCACGAAATCCCATTTCTATAAAAGATCAACACATTTTTCAATTAAATCTTTTTAAGAATATTTGTATTTTGTAGGATCAAATCGCTATTTTATTAAATTCATCGGAGGCTCATAAAGTCACATATTCACTCAGACTATTATATAGAAATCTCTCAAGGAACATAGAATCTCTCACCTTGAGTTATGCTTTTATAGCTTCATTCAACTCCCTTTTTTTTGTCAGAAGTTTATATAGTAACTATGAAATAATTATGATGTAATGCGAAATGTCAGGACTTCTATGGTTTTATTTTTTAAAATCAAATTTTTGATCATTTATTTTATACTACTAATATAAATTTGTATAAGAAGCTCTCCACAATTCCTTCTTTTTTTCCACCTGTATCGGAGACTTTGACTTGAAAGATTATGACATGACTTTAGATCGATCTAAACAGACATACTACAAGTATAAACTAATCAGAAAAAGATTTTAAGGTCTTCAGATATTGCGGAGATGTCCAAGCAAAATTAAAAGGCAAAATATTTAACTTTTTTGTATGTTGTGGTAGCTAACTCATGTAAGGTCAGTCTTCAGATATTGTGAATATGCTACTGGAAAAATTTCCGGTACTAAACCTACAGGCGGATGCCTCTCAAAGCTCCCCCATTCACTATGCAGTTTCCCTTGGAGATGTAAAAATGGTGGATCTTCTACTACAAGCGAACGCATCAGTAGCTCATCTCTTGAACAACAAGAGCCTCTCAGCCATCCACATAGCAGCAAGCAAGGACTATGCGAATGTTATTGAGAAGATACTCCACCATTGCCCTGATGCCACTGAGCTCACTGATGGTGATGACAACAATTTTTTTCATGTTGTTGCAAAGAAGGGAGCAACAACAGTGGTGGAACTAGTTCTTAGTAACCGTCTGCTCTCACAGAGCATAAATGAGACAGATCATGAGGGAAACACACCATTGCATCTAGCTGTAATGAACCACAACATTGGAATCATCCAGCTTTTGCTGTCAGATTACAGAGTTGATAAAAATGTTATAAACTGCAAGGGTCTCACTCCCCTTGATGTAGCTTTATCAATTGATGCCTCCAAATTTTGCTTCAAGAGGGTACGTATGACTTCATATCAACAAATGAATTAAAGTAATTATTTTAAGTAAATGAAGCTGAAGCTTTTAGCAACAACTGAAACTCTTTATAATGAAACTGTTTTAAATGTCTATTTGCAGATGATGATGATCAAAGCATTGAACTTTGCTGGCACTAAGATTGGCCCTCATGAAATGGACATCGTGATGTCTGAGGATCAAGGTTGTCCAGAAGAAGAGCTTGCCAGACATAAAACAATGGCAAATAACCTGACAATAGTGGCAATACTCATTGCAACAGTTACATTTGCAGCTGCTTTCACCTTGCCTGGAGGTTATATCAGCGATGGAAGTAACCAGAGACAAGGCACAGCAATTCTAGCTAAGAAAGTAGCTTTCAAGGTGTTCCTTATCTCCGATACCATTGCAATGGCAAGCTCTGTGATTGCCACCTTCTCGCTAATTTACAGTAGCTCTCTGGATTACTGTAGCTCTTCAGAGCGCGACCTAAGAATGAGTGTCATCATTAATGCCATGGCGTATGTGCAAGTTGCACTAGGAGGGATGTTGGTGACATTCTCCATGAGTATTTATGTGGTCGTGGTTTCACAATGCAGATGGTTGGCTAATCTTATTTGTGGAATGGCTATTTGTGTTCCCTTCTTTGTTTGGCAGTTAACTGGTTTCATATGGGCTAGTTGGTTAAAGATGAAAAAGAAGCCGGGAGAAGTGAGCATTCTTGAGCTTCTTGATTATTAGCTTGTTCAAGCTCAATTTGAGCTTTTATATTTGTTTTTAAACTTAGTTTATTTAAAATGACATATATTTATGTTCAGTTCATACTTGGTTGTTAAGTGCTTATCGAGCTTTAAACGAGCGGCTCGTTTAAATTAACAAATGAGTCTTATCAAGCTATTAACCATTGCGCCTTATTGAGATGAAGATTAGCTTAACAAATGAACGTTATTGAGATTACTAACGAATATTTATATCGAGCCTGTTAATGAACATATTTATAATGCTTTTTTGAGCCCATAAACAAGCAGGCTTATCAAGCTTTCTCCAAACCATAAATGAATAGCTTGTCAAGCTCATAAATGATACTTTTAATAAAAGAGATTTTAAATTAACTCTAAAATCAAATAGTCTATCAAACATTAAAAAATATGTTTTGATCATGAATAAACTCTATCTATAATGAGACTTAATCAATATTTATATATAATATTAAACGAGTTTCTCATAAGTTTCATATCGAACAAGAATTGAGTTTGTCAACGAGCTTCTTATCGACTGTGTTCATGAGCTTCACATAATAATGTTCATAAATATAAACGAGTCAAATGCATAGTTGCTCAAACTTATTTATTTAATCACCGAATATTTTTAAAAAATGTTAAAAAAATGTTTAAGTTTGCTTAATTATTTAATCAAATAATTACGAATGAGTAATGATCGAGCCGAGTCATGAGTAACTTGTCAAGCACTTAATTCGTTTGCAGCCCTTATTTTGGTCTATATAAGGTGGTGCAAAATGTTAACACTTACATGGTCGATTATATGATTGATTTTGTCACATCCTATTAGTGGCCACCAAGCCCATAAGGGTCGTGAGTATCACAACAATGCGAGCAAGCTCGACAATGCCCTTTATAAAACTCAATAGCTCCATGGTTTAATCTATGGGACATATATCAAATATAGTTAAGGGGTATAAATAAAATTAAATTAATAATATTTTTTAAAGAAAATTTAATTTAGTTATAGTGTAACTACCTAAAAAATAAGAAAAGTATTTTAAAATTAAAAATACGAAAAATATGAAATTTATATATGAAGTGGAGTGCAATGGTGATGTGTTTGGTAGTGCTGTGATGATATTCTTGAGAGCACAATGGCGCCGGAAAATGCCGCTGTGGTGTTTGTGTCTCTGTTCTACATTACCTTTAAAATCGACATGTAATATTGTGGTGCTGGGTTTGAGCTCGCTGCTTGCCTTGGCTGTGAAGAAACTGAAGGAAAAGAAGGGATAGGAGAAGAGAGAGAGGAGAAAATGTTAAACTTCTGTGACCATTGTCTCCAAACTCTCACTTTTATCTCATCCAGGCTCTCTCTTTCTCCCTCTCTCTTCCATTCTCCTCCCCCCTCCATTTTCTCTCTTTGCTTCGATGTTAGAATCCAGAGGACTCCACAACTGCTATGACAAATCCCTCATCTTTGCGGCCTCACTATCCTTATCGTTTGGATCTCCTTCTAAAAGCATAGTCAACAACGTGAGAAATTATTACATGCGATCACCGGATGGTTCGGTGACCACGCGTAATAATTTCTCAGCAACGACCACTAACAGTAGCAGGCAAGTGGAACAGCCACCTCCAATGCAGATTAAATAAACCATGTGATCACAGCATACCCTTTCAATCTCATCCTTACACCTATAAAGAGTTGCAAACTTGCAGTATATTTGTTCAGTGTTCCAATTTTTGGCGAATTCGGCATTCCAATTTAAGGTGCTGGGATGGAAAAGTCGGCACCATGCGGTGAGCGTAGCTGGCGATGTGGAGGTTGATGTTGATGGTAAGAAGATCGCGATGAAGGGGATAATGTTGTCGTTTTCCGCCGCTATGGTTGCTCCGATAGTCGGCAAAATTTTAAATAAGATCAAGTTCTAGGCGTAAAGAAGGAGAAGGTAAGTAACAAAATTATAATTAAAAAAAAAAGATAAAAAAACATGATGAACTATTACATTTTAACGTAAAACGCAGAAAAGAACTGAGTTTTCATAGAAAACCTGAAAGTGTTATGTAATTTATGCTTAAACATTGCTTTCCCACAAGGCCACGGCCTGCCCAGACCCCCACTATTTGGGGTGTCAAAACGGGTCTGCGGGTCAAACTCGGATCTACACGGGTTGACCCTAATCTGACCTATGTTTATAAACAGGTCAGGAAGTCCAACCCAGACCCGACCCACGAACTCGAGGACGGCATGTGCGCATGTGCGAACTGCGGACGTCAGAGGAGTTTGTGCATCCACGTGTGTTCACTTGGCCTTGTCAAGATGCAGACGGCGAGTGCAGACATGGTCCACGTGGAGGCCATGTTTAGATACTTCAAATCAAACCAACCCGTTGGTAGATAGCAAATGAGAGGGAAAAAAAACCTACACACTCGGCGAGGGCAAATGCGGCCGTGCCAGGCGGAGGGCGAAAGAGTTGTGTGAGCAAACGACGAGCACGTGGTGTGGCACCGCAGCCTGGCAGACAGCGGAAGCAGGAAGCTCGCGAATAGGGCAACATGCCGACTCAAAACAAATCCTAGCCACGTGGTTCTAAACGGGTCAACCGCGACATTTTCGGGTTTCCAGTTCAACCTGATCCTGACCCAATTTTTGAAACGGGTTGACTTGTTGAACCTGAACCTGACCCGCATGTCAAACAGGATGACCCGAACCCAAAATTTTTTGGGTCGGATCAGGTCTGATTTCTGATGGTGTCATATATTGACACCTCTACCCACTATTTCATTTTATGCTTAAACTCTTTCTCATGTGATTGTCAGCTTTGCAGATGCCGTTGTGAGCTTAGATATCGGACCACCACCAATTTATTTTCATGGCTTTTTGCTATAAATAGCAACAATCCACTTAGGATTGTTGGAATTTCTTTGGGTTGCGTGAGCAATCCACTTAAAATAGCAACATGCCGACTTAGGGTTGACGGTTCTGTTGGAATTTCTTTGGTTTGCTTCATTGTTGCCTTGTCCTGATGCCTGTGTTGTTTTTTTGTTATTGTGTTGGTGCCCCTTTTTGCTGTTTGAGCTTCCTTGTCCCGTTATGTCTCACTGATTATTGCTGGATGCTCGGTAGTGATTTCTGTTTTGGTGACATCCCGGGAGGGGGAGTTTTGGTAGCTATTCTATTATTTTTTGGTGGATTTTATGGCTTCTGGATCATGGTTGGGGGAGTTCGGTATTTCAGGCATTTATTTTCCCTGTTTTGGGTTGAGCTTTCTCGTGGCTGTTACTTTAGTGGCTGCTCTCGTGGTTGTTACCTTAGTGGCTGCTCTGCTTCGTATCACAACATTTTATTACCTTACCCTTGCGAGCAGGAGGTTCTTCTCTTAACTCCTTCTGCCTGTTATCTTTATACTTATTCGATTTTCTCTATAAGCTATGATTATACACATTTTTGGTGTTGGAAGGTTTCTTTTTTTGCAGGTAGCCGGATCGAGTCTTTACTTCCTGGCTTGGTCAATTTTGGTTCTTGACTGACCTTAACTGAGTTCATTTCCAGATTTCTTTTTTTGGGCGCGGCCTCCTTGCCGCCCTAGAATGTTCTTAGGTTTTCTTGTATTTTCGTTTAGGTGGGGAATTTTGGCTCCTAGGTTTTTATTTCCTTTTTTTTATTGTGACTCTTCGGAGCTTTAGTGAGCTGAAAGTCCCCTTAAGGACTTTGTAATCCTTTTTTGCTATTAACACGGAGGTCCTGTCGGGGTTTTAACCAAAAATAAAAAATAAAAAATAAAAAATAAAAAAGCAACAATCCACTTAGGAACGAATGCTGAATAAGACTTGAGGCGAAGTCAATGAAAGAGAAGTTTCTGCAAAATTTAAGGTTAGATATTACAGAAGAATAATTTTAATTATATTAGTGTTTCTGAATTTTGTTAATTTTTTTTATATGCTGTTGGAAATGTAATGTTGAGAGAAGACGATTGTGTTAGTGATTATAGATGATTTTATAAATGATTATTGTATTTCTTATAGAAATAAGAAGGAAAATAACAATAATAATAGGAGAAAAATTAATATTATTAGGAGAAATAAAAAAATAGTAATTGTTGCGTCCTGGAATATTCATGGCGGTAGAGAAATATAAAATTTAACGTCTTAGTTTTGCACGAAGATCCAACACAAAATCAGATAAAAAGTGAGGGTGCAATATTTATAAGAGACACCAAGATTTTTACGTGGAAAATCCTGAAAAGAGAAAAAATTATGGGGCCTAGTCTAGTTTGAATGAATACAATAGTATTTGCAGTTGATTACAGATGAGACCCTTCATTGAAGGGAAGGCCTTGGCTTGATGTAAAAAATATAAATCATATAGAATGCATTATATGGTGGAAATTAAAAGAATTAGTATTGATATGTTTGTTTGGTTGGCACGACCATAGTCAGCGGGCAACAAAGGTCGGAAGGACCATTATCTTACGACGGAGATCGAAAGGACTGTAGTCAGCAAGCGACAGTTGTTAGAAGAATTGTTGTCTAGCGAAGGAGGTCGGAAGGATCGTAGTTGGCGGGTGACAGTGGTCAGAAAAGATTGTAATCTAGCAATGGAGGTCGGAAGGACCATAATCTTGCGACTGAGGTCGGAAGGACCGTAGTTGAATGGGTGAAAGTGGTCAAAAAAGGCCGTTGTCTGGCGATGGAGGCTAGGAGGATTGTAGTATGGCGACAAGCATCAGAAGGACCATAGTCGGCAGGCAGTCGCAGAAAGACCATTGTCTAGTGACGGAGGTCGGAAGGACCGTAGTCGGCGGGCAACAACGGTCAGAAAGACTATTGTTTGATGAAGGAGGTCGGAAAGATCATAGTCGGGGGTGAGGGGGACAAAGGTCAGAAAGACCGTAGTTGACTAGCAATAGTGGTCAGAAAGATCATTATCCAGCGACAGAGATCGGAAGGACCGTAGTCGATGGTTAAGTAGAAGTCTAGCGTTAGTTGGTGGGCGTGTAGAAGTCCAACGTCAGTTGGTGGCCGGGTGTAAATCAGATGTTAGTCGGTGACCGAGCGAAAGTTCGGCGTCAGTTGGCTGCCGGGTGTAAGTCCAATAATAATTGGAGGTCGGGTGGAAGTCCAATTAATGTAAGTTGGTGGCCGGATAGAAGTCCGACGTCAGTTGGCTGTCTGACTGAAGTCCGGTGTTAATTGGCAGTTTGGCGGAAGTCCAACATTAGTCAGTGGACAGGTGGAAGTGAGGCGTCAGTCGGTGGCCGGGTGGAGGTTCGACTGCAGTCGGTGGCCGGGCGAAAGTCTGGCAGTGGTCGAGGAGTCTGGTGGCAAGAGAGCTCTCTTCCTTCTCTTCCATGCTTTCCCCCCTTTAGGTCCTCCCTCTGATCTTCCTTCCGCCCGTTAATGAAGAATGCGAGGTCTATTTATAGTTTTCTTAGGGTGGCATGACCAGTAAATAGAGAGGAGATCAATGGCAAGTTGGGAGTGGTTTGAATGGACGGACGATGTTGATCCCCTTTATTGTGGACCATTTATTAGGCATTTGAATGTCTTAATGATATCATAATTTGATGATCTTGGGCTCGTTGGATTTGTCTTGTCGAGTCGCTCGATTCGACTTTAAGCATGTCACGTTTCAGAACCGTTTGATCATCCAATTTATGATTTGAACTTTCCAAATGTGCTTCGGGTCTTCGATTTGGACTCATTTGGGCTTAGATTGAGTCAAATTTAGTGTCGTTGGGTTCATCTTTTCGAGACAAATAGTTCCACTATAAGTTTGTTGAAATCGGAGTTCATTTGGTCCCGAATTTAATTTTGGAAATTTCCAACTTGATTTTGCCTTGAGATTCATGCCGGATCAAAAAAATATTTTGATGATATATTAGTAATATTAATATCTGAAATATTAATAATAACACTAACTGAATAATAATAATAATAATAGAAATAGTAGAAAAAATAAAATTCAAAGAATTAAAATAAGAGAATCAGTTAGAGTAATAATAATAATAATAATAATAATAATAATAATAATAATAATAATAAATTAGAGATAACAGTAATATTAATAATAAAACTAAATAGTAATAGTAATAGTAATATTAATATTAGCACTAACCAAATATTCCTATTAATACTAGTGCTAGTAATTATGGTAATAATTGTAATAGTAGAGAAAATAAAATTAGAAGAATAAATAATAATAATAATAATAATAATAATAATAATAATAATAATATCACATGCTCAATATCGTGGTTGCTGCAGTCAACATCTGGCAAATGATCACATTTTCTATCACGTCGCATCTGCCAATATCGCATCTGTAAGAAATGAGGAATAACGAGATAATCATTTTTTTTCAAGAATCTCATCTAAAGATATTTCCAACCGGAAAATCTCTCCTCTTAAAAAATTTTACCC
The DNA here is from genome assembly GCA_019925795.1 of Dendrobium chrysotoxum. Classification (NCBI taxonomy): domain Eukaryota; kingdom Viridiplantae; phylum Streptophyta; class Magnoliopsida; order Asparagales; family Orchidaceae; genus Dendrobium; species Dendrobium chrysotoxum. The sequence continues at coordinate 29,762,146 of CM034299.1, read as the reverse complement.
CCATTATCTTAGCATGCATGCTCCAAAAAGCATCATCATCATCTTTTGATCATTCATGGATACAATATCGAAATATCTCATTCACATTCATTTTTTGCTCTAATGGAGTATCATAGATCTGTGTTGTACATTTATGTATTCTTCTGCTTGCATCATCAAACCTTTCTTTATTAGGGATGCCACTAATTCTTCATATACATGATCAATACATTTTGAAGGCATAAACTATAAACTTCACAACTCAACCTTCACATGCAGCTTGATTGAACAGTATATCTTTACAGGTCATATGATATGATAGGTTGATGTAAGCTCACTGATTGACAACACTACTTTACAGCTCATCTATTGTGATATCATGTTGCTGGAAATAGTACAAAATAAATAACTTCAATAAAAAACCAGACAACATATAGAGAATTCAATGCTAGTATGACAACTTTGTAATGCACACCTCAACCTTCGATATGACCCAACTGTTCATAAGCTATTATTATTATTTTAAAGCACATGTCATAAGTTGTCTCAACAACACCAATAATATTAAACATATATATCATATTAAACATGTATAATTATTGGATCAGAAATTCAATGTCAATAATAGTGCTACGCTTTTATTATTATACTCATATTAACTAATCCAGTAATCCTATATAATTATATAATTTATTATTCAATCATTTATAACTCATACCATCATAAACGATTCTACTTTATTTGACTAGTGATACACGCCTAACACCCAAAAACAACCAAAGTATAAATAAATTCTCATAATTGTCAAATTTTGAAGTATTTTAATCAATGATTTTTTTTTAATTTAGCCTAATACAAAATTAACATTATTTCATAATACAAATTATAATTAATTAAATCATTAATTAATCTTATAATATATTTTAAATGCTAATAAGCAATGAAAAATTCTTCTACAAATATCAAAAAGTTTTTACTACTAACCACGTATTTTTAAAAAAAATTTGAGTTAAAATTTATTTAAAAATACTTTTTTAATTAAAAATAATTAAATTAAATATTAAATTTAATCAATCAATTTAATTTAATTTTAAAACAATTTAAGATAATATTTTTTAAATTTTAATATCAAAATTATAAAATCAGAAATATTTTAATACCCCTTCTTTATACAATCTAAAAGAATAAATATATCTGATACATCATCAAAGATCCTGCACAATCTTGAAGCAAAATCAAATTGGAAGTTTCAAAAATTAAAATTGAGACCATCCAAACTCTGATTTCTGTAAACTTACAGTCAAACTGAGCGTCTCGGAAACACGAACCCAACGACACCAAAATCGACCAAATCCGAGCCCAAATGAGTCCAAATCAAAGACTCGAAGCACTTTTGGAAGGATCAAACCACAATTTGTGTTACCAAATGGTTTCCAAACGTGACATGCTTATAGTAGAATCGAGCGGCTCGACGAGAAGAATTCAACAAGCCCAAGGTCATCAAATTCTGATATCTTTAAGACAGTCAAAGGTCTATTGAATGGTACATGATCGTAGGAATCAAGATCGGTCGTCCCTAAAAAAAAATGGCTGCATATGAGAACATTGCGACGGAGAAGCTAATTGCTAAGATATGATTAGTTTTGGTTGATAGTTTCCAAATGCCCAAATGTATTGAAACATGTTTGTCGTGATATATAATTACATTGTCAATAATATAATTAAGGAATGGTATCCCAATAATCCTGAAATTTCATAATTTTTTATTATCTTCTTAGGAATATTTTTTGTGGACCTACTTTTAGTAGGTTATCTTTTGAAAAGATTAGTGTGATGTTTATAATGTTTTTGGTTCTTGTTATTTGATTTATTAATTTCTCACTCCAGCTGGAAAAGTCAGACATATAATTTTGTATAATTACGTAAGACTTTTTTATTATCTCTAATTAGCTATTAAATGTATAGAAGTAAGTCTCGTTTTTTTCTAAAAGATAATTATTATTAATTCGTATAAATAACTTTCATTTTCTATAAAAGACAATTATTATTAATTCATATATTTTCTATTTCATATAAAAGATAATTTTTTTATCAAGATATTTTTAAATTTATTAATGTAAATTTTCATTTAAAAACATCGGATGCGCATAATAATAATAATTTAAGATCACAGAATAATTTAATTGATCTTACAGATCATCTTGGCTCCGGTAATGAGACGGCAAACAGAACTATTTTAATATATTCTAACCTTCCAAATGAGACGACAAACAAAAATATTTTAATTTCCCAGCCCCCCACCCCACCGAATAAATTTTCTGGCTCCGCCACTGATTCTAGCTAAGAAACTAGCTTTCAAGGTGTTTCTTATCTCAGACACCATTTCAATGCTAAGCTCTATTAGCGTTACCTTTTTTTTTTTGGGGGGGGGGGGGGGGGGGAACCCTTTGTCGGGCCTACGTGTTAATATCAAAAGAACGGTTACATGGTCCTTAAAAGGACCACCAGCTCGCTACTGCTCATAAGAGCTACAAGACATAACAGAAAAAAACCTAAGAGCCAGTGTTCCTTACTAATAACCAATACACCATTCCCTAAAAACATTCTATGGAAACCAAAATAAATAATCCAAAATAAGAGGAGAACAATAATACCGTTCAGCACCGTCCTCTCAAGGCCCAGATGACCTTGCACAAAACGAGAGAGACTCTCCAAAAACTTGCAAAAGAGGCCTGCAAGGACAAAAGTAATATGCAGAAAAGAAAACAAAGTAGTAGTTACCCAAAAAGAAAGGACAAAGTTAATAATAAAAGACTTCTACCGTTTTGAGCATTGTAAGATCTAACCTCTTTAATAATCCAGATAAAGCTCACAAAAAATCTATAGAATTTTAATAAAGTCTCAAAAGTAATAGTGAAAAAACCCCAACATAGGTCAAGAAGAAGGCTAGCATCAAAACCCCAGTAATCCTTACCCATGGACCCTTTGAAAAAAACCTTCTTAACAGCAGCTATGTAATAGCAGAAAAGAAGCAGCAGTAAAATATTACTCAAATTTAGACCGAAGAACTGAGAATGCTCCAGAATAACTGCACCGACACTAACCAAACTCCCAAAGCTAAGAGTGCAGCCAGCAGCCACAATACCCAAATTAACACCAAATAACAGGAACTGATTACAGTATTCATAACCATCAGTTTCAACGTCACAACACTTACGATTAACATCAATACTCAAATCCAGTGAAGGATCCACTGAAGCAGTAACCAAGGACGACAGGGAAAAAATAGAAACAGTATTAAGACTGAAGATAAAATCATAACCCTTCACATGAGCAGGGAAACCCCTTGCATCATAATAGGAGCTAAACAGCCAGACGGACAACTTAATCGCCATAAAAACACCCATAAAATGCAAAAGGAATCTAGAGAGATTATCTCCCAACCACCAACACCAGGTAAACTCGACAAGAAAGCTAGTCCTTAAAACCCAACCAGACAGAGAAAAAAAAATTACCTGCCAATAGACACAGCAGAGCATCACGTCCAGCCTGAGACCCAAAATACTCACAGAGAACCAACCCCAGGAATGACAGAACTCCTGAAGCAAATAAAAATAACTAGAAAGCAAAAAAATCACACAGATAATCCAACAAAACCACAACTGCACCACATTCCAATAACCACCAGAAAATGAAATAATTACCAATTACACTAAAGTAACCAAAACACCCAACCATAACTCCCACAAACAGACTCACACCTTTCTGATATAAGGCAACCCACATTTATCCAACTTAACCAAACTAGTAAGTTGCTGCGGCAAATTGGAATTAGAAAACTCTTGTAATCGATTACTATTGCAACCCCACTTGGCTAACCAATCAGCACATGCATTGCCCTCACGAAAAATATGGGAAATAGTAAAGTTTAAATTAGCAAGAGACTGCTTAATGGAACGAATGGTATAAAAATCAGCAGGGCTACCCTGATTATCCTTAGCAACAATATGAATTAACATCATAGCGTCAACCTCAATTGCCACCTGATGAAAACCCATACCAAGACACAATTTTAAACCATAGTTCAAACCCATCAGCTCCGCAGAAATAACGAAACACAAAGGAAGAGGAGCAGCATAAGCCCAAATAACATTACCATTACTGTTACGAATTAAACCACCCATACCAGCCTTATTGTTATTCACAGAGCCATCCGAATTAAGCTTCATAACAGATTGTGAAGGTTTAAACCACCTCACAATACGATCACATCTTTCCACCGAATCCTCCACCAGAGAAATACCAAGAGCACTAGCTAAATGATGATCATGCTTAAAATTTTTTATAGAAATAAGCTTAGTAGACTGGAATTGTAAAATTCTATTCCTAATATTGAAAATGATTTGATTAGCATCCATACTAATGTCATTATGTTTAGAATCATTCCTAGCCTTCCAAATAAACCACAAAATGAGAATGGGCAGTAAATTATAAATATGGCCTTTAGTAGTAGTAAACCAAAACTTGAGAATGGAAGCAACACTACCGTTGAAATTGAAAAAACTTTTATCAGACAAATTTATAAAATGGCACCACACTTTTTGGGCAATATTATTAGTCAACAAAATGTGATTAATATCCTCGATGTTATAACAACATTGGCATTTTAAAGGAAAAGAGAAACCTTTTTTCTTAAGTAATTCATCAACAGGTAGATAGCCTGTAAGACATCTCCAAGCTAAAATGGAGTAGGATAAAGGAATATTATTATGCCAAATCGACGCAAAAACTTGAGAAACATTCCTCTTCAATCTAGTGACATTCCAAATATCCTTCAGATTAAAATTACCAGAGGAAGAAATATTAAAAAGAATTTTATCATTACAATCAAGCTGTAAAGGAATATTCAAAATAATGACAATCAAATCTTGAGGGATAGTCTCTAACAGTTTACCCACATTCCACTGACCATTATGAATGAAATTATGAACTTTGCAGTTATCAATAGAATGAGTATTCAAGTAATTATCAATAGAGCCTAAACCCAACTAGTTATCTTGCCAGAAAGAAATTTTACCTTCTCCCAGTCCCCATTGAATAAAATGTTCAGCTTCCCACTTAATTTTGCACAATCTTTTCCAAACAAAAGAGTCATAAGTTTTAGCATAGCAAATCAAAGGATGAAGATCTTTGCAGTATTTAGTATTCATAAACTTAGCCCATAAGTTATTATTAGCACGAAAAGAAAACCATAATTTGTGAGAAAAGGCCTGAGAAGTATCAAATATACTTTTGCAACCTAAACCACCTTCATTGTACACCCCACATCCTTTGTTCCAGGACGCCCATTTAATAGAAGATTGATTGAAATTAGAGCCCCAAAAAAATAAATTAAATATACGCTCTAATCTCAAACAAATAGTGGCATTAGGTTGCAAAGTATGTAAAATATAAATAGGAATAGAATTAAGAACACTTTTAATCAACACCAACCTACCTCCAAAAGAAAGAAATTTAGAAGACCAATTTAGAAGTTTTTTTTGGAACATAGTAAAAATACTGTCAAACAAATGAATCATTTTCCTACCTTTAAAAAGAGGAGTACCTAAATATTTTATAGGAAGTAAAGTAGAGTTAAATCCACAAATTCTTTTGATACGCTCAATCCTATTGTGACTCACCGACTTACCAGATAAGAAACAACTCTTATCTTTGTTGATGGACAGACCACTAATATCTTCAAATTGATCCAGAAAAACCATTAATTTTTTAACATTCTGAATGGAAGCATTAGAGAACACTATAAAATCATCAGCAAAACTGAGATGAGTAATAGGGAAACCACCAATAGAATGAAAATACATCGAAGGATATCTAGCATACAACTCTTCAAGGCCTCTAGAAAGATATTCAACAGCAATAGTAAAAAGAGCAGGCGATAGGGGATCTCCTTGTCTAAGACCATGAGAAGAATTAAAAAAACCATGCTTTCTACCGTTTATCATGACAGAAAAAAAATAATTTTCAATATTATTTTTAATAAGCATAATAAAAGATTGATTGAAACCAAAAAGAGACAACACTTTATAAAGAAATTCCCAATTCAAATTATCATAAGCTTTAGTGATATCTAATTTAAAAATGATGTTACCACTAGAAATTCTAGCATTAATATCATGAACAATCTCTTGAGCAAGAAGAATATTATCAAAAATGCTTCTACCTTTAACAAAATCGGTTTGATTAATAGAAATGATTCTAGGGAGGATTTTCATCAATCTAGAAGCAATAATTTTGGAGACAAGTTTATTAAGAAAAGTACAAAGACTAATAGGTCTAAAATCATTCCAATTACTGATGGCTTCCTTCTTAGGAATTAACACAATATTAGTAGAAGAGAAAAATTTAGGATAGGAATTCCCCTTAAAAAAATCATGAACAGACTCCACCACATCATCCTTAATAATTTCCCAAGCCTTAATAAAGAATTTCGTAGTAAAACCATCCGGACCAGCAATAGACTCCCCATTCATGTTCTTAACAGTCGCCCAATTCTCCTCCTCGGAAGGAATTTGAGTAAGGAAAAGATTATCTTCCTCATCAAGAACCCGAGGGATCACATAGGGATTAACCATAGGACCAATACAACTGTCTCTGTTAAAAACTTCTCTAAAATGATCCACCCCAGAGTTAATAATCATATCCTCAGAGTCATAGACACAACCATTATTACCAACAATTTTATGAATATGACTCCTCATTTTATTCTTATTAGCCAAAGTATGAAAGAACTTAGTATTCCTATCCCCATCCAGGATCAATTTAGTAGAAGCCTTTTGTTTCCAGTAAATTTCCTCCTGATGTTGCAATTGGAAAAGAGAATTTTTAGAGTTATTCAGAATAGACATATTAGCACTAGTGGGATTCTCCAAAAATTCCTTTTCTAATCCCAACACATTGTTTTCAGCATCCTTAATGTTGGAGAACAAATTTTTAAACACCTTCTTGTTCCACCAATTCAGAACCTGTTTTAATCTACTAAGCTTAGCCCAAAGGCGACTCATACCTTTGATATTATTGTCAGGATAAATGATGGCATTCCAATTATTACTAACCACCTCCATAAAGTCCTTATGAGTTAACCACATGTTTTGGAATCTAAAATTATTAGGATAATTATAGGTAGTAGTAAACAAATTAATAAGCAGAGGGGCATGATCAGAGAAAGTTCTACTTAAATGCTGAACATGAGTCATAGGGAAGTTCCTAACCCAATCATTATTAAAAAGCATCCTATCCAGTCTTTGCCAAATGTTGGTTCTACTCCAAGTGAAAGCACCACCAGTAAAACCAATGTCATGTAAATTACAGTCAGATATCATAAAATTAAAATCCTCCATAGCTGCCTTATTAGGAGGGTTACCTCCCACTCTTTCATTCACATTAGAAATAATATTAAAATCACCCCCAACACACCAAGGGTCATTAGAGCTCAAAGCAAAATCAGATAAACGCTCCCACAGAGGGAGCCTACCCAATCTAGTAGACGCAGCATAGACGAATGAAGCATTAAATTTAAAATTGAAATAGGATATTTGCATATGAACAACTTGTTCAAAATCAGAAATAATGTTAACATTGAAATAACTCTTCCACATAATCCAAATTTTGTTAGAAATATTGGCAAAGTTCATATCAAAACCCAAAAAAGTAGCAGTAGAATCAATTTTATCAGAAGAAATAAAAGGCTCTAGCAAAACCAACAACTGAATATTGTTAATACGACAAAGATTTTTAACTCTAATTTTAGACTCCTTCCCCCCAATACCCCTCACATTCCAAACCAGGGCTTTAATCATTATAACTTTTTGAAGCATTTTGAGCCCTAGTAGAACGGGGTGTATCAGGTAAAGAGGCTTTACCATTTTTCTTTTTCTTCTTAACCACCTTAAATGTTCCTTCTTCCTCAATATTTTTGTTACCACTATCAAGGATGTCATAAGAAGACATAGGATCCACATTTTCTTAATTAATAATATGCACAGTAGAAGTAGATCCAGCATTATTATTAGGAAGAATTTCACCTTCCTCCAAAACAATATCATTCACCTCACTATTAACATTAAGCAAAAGATGAGAACTATCAACATTCTGAAGCATAGAATCAATGGAGACAAACAACTTAGGAAGTTTATCACTCTTCTAAAGATTTAAAACATTATCCTCACAATGCTTCTCCTTAAAGGTTAATTATTCAGGAAATAAAACAGAAACATCTTGAGGATGATCAAGATTATCCCTATCACCCGCCGAATCAGTACCAATGATTTCAATGTTATTGTTAATATCCACCACCTGTTCCAAAGGAGACCGCTGAGAAATATTGTCATTTAAAGCATTAGGAGCCACATTTCCATCAACTTTATCATGGATAATATTTTGAGCCACAATGTCACCGGTAGGGTTAGAATTTTTTTTTTAAATTAGGATGAAGTTTAAAGCAATCTGAGATAGCATGCCCATGTGTTTTACAATGACTACAAAAATCAGGGACTTTTTCAAATTCAACTCTTTGCAAGTAACCAAATGCTTTGGAACCTACCCAAACTTCCTTAGCATGTTTTTTAGTAATGTCAACTTCGACTAAAACCCTCGCCACAGACGGACGTGTTCTAGATGTAGTAGCTTGATCTGTTTGTAAAGGCCGGCCGAAGATAGAACCAAGTGCATGTAAAATTTTAGTATTAAAAAAATGTAATCTAAGATTAGGAAACGAGATCCAGATAGGGACTATCGGAGATTCTTCCCTGACGTCGAAGAAAGGGGTCCATTTCAAAATACGCATTTGACAGTTCAAAATGAAATAAGATCGTCACGCAAAAATACGACTGTAATCTAAATCATTCGATAGCTGGATCGCTACATGTTTAGGATCAAGCAGCCCAACAGAGTAAAAACCCGACAATTTTAAACCACCGAAGAAAGCACGAATAGAATCAAGATTAGGCCTATGAATACCAAATTTTCCAACTAATAAAAAAAAAAACTCTATTAGCGTTACCTGCTTACTAATTTGCACTGTCTCTTTAGATCATGACATAAGATTACACTCCATCATTACGACCATGAAGTTCAAGTGGGTTTCACTAGGAGGGATGGTGGTAGCATTCTCCATGGGAATCTATGTGGTCGTGAGCTCAACATGCAGATTGTTGGCTGTTCTTATTTTTGGAATGGCTGCTTGTGTTCCCTTCATGGCTTGTATGATAGCTTGTTGGACAACTTTTGGTTCTATTTGTTTACACATCAATACGGGATCGTGTCAACTCACCCACTACTCTGGCAGTTGAGTCCACTACAGCACCACTCATGCAGTTACTAGCCGAATGCACTTCTCTACGGTTAGCGGTTTACTAGAAACTGATTCAGTTACTTACTTCTTCTTTAACCCTATATAAACATACATTCAATCCTATACTAGCAAATGAGTTAGTGAAATACACAATACTTCTTCTATCCATTCTCTTCTGAATTTATATTGTTGTAGATACTTCTTTATGGTATCAGAGCTCCAGGTACCTTCTCCCATGCTCAATGGCTGATCAAGACTCTTCTTCATCCCATCTGCCCACTTCTTCCCTTTCTGCTTCGATGGTTGACTTTGCCATTCCATCTTCGTTAAAATTTCTCATATCAAATCTCAAATCCATTGTCAACATTCAACTAACCAATGAGAACTATGTTATATGGCACCTTCAAATCCAAAAGCTCTTCTCCGCCAACGGCTTTCATGGATAACTCACTAGCATAATCTAATGCCTGTCCGAACCCTCACAAACCTCCTCTACTGAAGACTACCGTCTATGGAAATTGATAGACCAAAATATGGTCACTGCCTTGCTATCAACAATATCTTCGTCGGTGCTACCATACATTCTACATCTTTTAACTGCTCATCAGATATGGACTACTTTGGAACTCCGACTGCAACCAACAAATTGATCCAGAGTCATACAACTGAAGAATGAACTCCATCACATCCAAATGCGCGATCAAACAGTTACCCATTATCTTGCGTAAATTAGATCTTTGGTCGACAATATCGCCGCAGTTGGATCTCCCATTGACATAGAGGATATAATCCTCGACATAATAAACGGATTGCCCTCCACCTACAACTCATTTAAAATGGCAATTCACACTTCACTTCACCCGATCAGTCTAGAGGTCCTCTACTCCCTCTTATGCAATGAAGAAATCCATATCCAAGCTGAATTATAGAAGGACTTTACTCCTCCTACCATCAGGCACTCTACACCTCCCGTGTAAAATCTAACCGTAACAGGTCTTTTCCCACTAACTCATCCAAAAAATCTTGTGGCAGAGGAACCTCCTTCAACCCATCTTACAACACTAACCAAACTCTAGCAGCCTCCAACTTGACTTCACAAAGGCCAATCTGTCAAATATGCTGGAAAACAGGTCATACAACACTTACTTGCTGGCATAGATGCAACCTCGAATATACTTCGACTTCCTCATGGAACCAACGCGTCCTTCTAGCTCAGCAACAACATAACTCACCAACTGAATGGGTCTTGGATTCGGGAGCATCCACACATCTTACATTTGACTTCAACAACTTGTAGCAACCATCACCTTACTAAGGCTCAAATTCCATATCGATTGCAAATGGCACTTCGTTACCCATTCAACACAACGAGCAAGGTATCTTACCTCTTCCTGAATACACCCGTAATCTTCAATGGAAAAATCTCCTTCATGTCCCTTCCCTTTCTCATAATCTACTCTCTATTTCCAAACTCACCTCAAATAACAACTGCTCTATTTATTTTGATGCCGGTGGCTTTGTAATTAAGGACCTTTTGGACAACCACATCATACTTCATGGCCATAGTTGTAATGGAATCTATCCAATACGCACCTCTACCAACTCACCCGTCCAAGCTCTACACACAACCGCTGCTCCAATAGCTTTCTGGCACACCCGTCTTGGTCATCCAAATCAATGAGTGATGAAAGTCATCTCAAAATTTATCCCCCCTCTCTGTAAAATTTCTTCATCTTTTTTATGTCAATCTTGTAATGTGGCTAAAATCCACAAGTTATCTTTCCCAAAATAATCTACTCATGTAACTCAACCTTTCAGTTTAATACATTCAGATGTTTGGGGCCTATCCCCGATAGCTTTATTACACGGCTATCGATACTATATTGTGTTCATTGATGACTACACTCGCTTCTATTAGTTATATCTAATGCACTCCAAAACTGAAGCTCTTCCAAAACTCCAACAATTTATTAAAATGGTGCAAACAAACTTTAATGCAAATATCAAAACTAACAATGACGGTGGCGAATTTACTAGCAATAATTTTAAACAATTTCTACTAACAAATGACATTACTCATCAATTTAGCTGTCCTTACACTCCAGAGAAAAATGGATTAGCCGAAAGGAAAAATCACCATCTTCTAGACACCACTAGAACTTTACTCCATGCAGCCAATTTACCATCAAAATTCTAGGCTGAAGCCATACATTCATCAAATTATTTAATAAATAGACTTCCTAAATCTGCTCTCCAATTTCAAATTCCATATAGCCTACTCCACGGTCATACCCCCACCTATGATCATCTCAAACCTTTTGGTTGCCTCTGTTTTCCATGGCTTCACCCTCAAGCCCCACATAAACTTGCACCACGTTCCTATCCCTGCATCTTCTTAGGATACTCCACCTCACACAAAAACTTTTGATGTTTTAATCCTCAAATGCACAAAATTATAATCTCTTACCACATTCGCTTTCATGAACATACGTTTCCCACCATATCCATCCCCCCATCACCACTCCCACACCAATCATCTCACTAATTTCTCCACTATTATTAATTCCCACCTCCACACTTTCTACCCAACATTGATTCTACTCACTTCCACTTATAACCTACTTCACCCATTAACAAATCTCATACAACCACAATTGAAGCCACTTAGCCTACACCATCCCCACCATATTTTAATACTCCTCCCTCTTCACCACTTCTGCTACTTCTGAAGTCCACACACCCAATGCAAATAAGGCTCCAAATAGGACACACTAAATCGAAATAGATCTTCGATCTCTCCGCCCAGTCTCGACCAGTCACCACACCTTCAGGTTACTTGCAAGTTGCAAAACTGCAATAATGGAGACAAGCCATGTCATCAGAGTTCTTAGCACTTCAAAAATAAGGTATTTGGTCACCAATCCAACCACCACCTAACACTCAAATTCTTGGATGTAAATGGACTTACAAGAACAAGCTACATCTCGATAGCACGGTTGATCGCTACAAAGCTCGCCTTGTTGCTCAAGGCTACAATCAACAATTTGGGATCAACTACACTGACATGTTTAGCCCTGTAGCCAAAATGCCCACGGTTTGTGTCTTTCTAATTATCGCCCTTCAAAGGAACTGGGCAATTTTTTTAAATTGATGTAGCAAATGCTTTTCTACATGGCGAACTCAATAAAGACGTCTACATGAAGCAACCACAAGGATTTGTTGACCCTCAGCATCCCCATCATGTCTGCAAACTACATAAGGCAATTTACGATCTTAAACAATCCTCCCGTTAGTGGTTTCATAAGCTCACATAATTCCTTCTAAATTTTGGATTCCAATTCAGCAAAGCTGACCTGTCCCTCATGATCTACATCATTTCAGGCATTCAATTATACTTGATCATCTATGTGGATGATCTACTGCTTAACGATAATAATTCGGATGCCATCCATCAATTGCTCTCCCAACTGCAGAACTCATTCTCACTCAAACAGCTCGGCAATATATCTTTATTCCTCGGGCTTCAAGTCAACAGAACCTCCCACGACATATTCTTTCATCAGACACACTATGCTAAATACATCCTCAGTACTTAAGGTTTTAGCTCGTGCAAGCTTGCCGCTACCCCCAATGTCCTACAAAAACTCACAGAAGCAGTCCATTTCGGACCCATACGACAATCCTGCTCATTACCGACAACTCCCAGGCTCTTTGCATTGTCTTACAGTTATGAGACCCGACATTGCCTATGCCACAAATGCAATTTGCCAACACATGCATAATCCAACAAACAGTGATCACCAAGCTCTCAAAAGACTTCTCTGTTACCTTAAAGGAACACAAGACTTTGGCCTCATAATCACACCTGGCGATCTCAATCTCACTACTTACACTGATGCCAACTGGGCTTCCGACTCAACAGTCTAAAAATTCATTTCTGGTTTTTTCACATACCTCGACAAAAATCTAACATCCTGGAGTGTGAAGAAATAAGCCACTGTTGCAAAATCTTCAACTGAAGTAAAATATTGTGCACTTGCATCAGCTACATCCGACGTCATTTGGCTCGGCCACCTACTTACATACTTTAATGCTCATCAATCTCAACCTACCAAAATCTACTGTGATAACATCTCAGCACTAGCCCTCACAAACAACCTTGTGTTTCATGCCAGAACCAAGCACATAGAAATCGACTACCATTTCATTAGTGATAACATAAAAAATAAAGGGATTGACATATAACACAATAGTTCAGTTGATCAACCAGTGGACATTTTAACCAAATCACTCTCCGCCAATAGATTCATTACACTTCAGAACAAATTAACTATATGTCAACATGATACTTAATTTGAGGGGGGCTGTTAACACATCAATACGGGATCATGCCAACTCACCCACTACTCCGGCAATTGAGTCCACTACAACACCACTCATGCAGTTACTGGCTGAATACACTTCTCTGCAGTTAGTGGTTTACTAGAAACTGATTCAGTAACTTAACTTCTTCTTTAATTATGTATAAAAATACATTATATCTTGTACTAGCAAATGAGTTAGTGAAATACACAATACTTCTTCTAGCCATTCTCTTCTGAATTTATATTACTGTAGATACTTCTTTACTATTAAGCTGGCGCAGAATGATAGAAATTAAAAGAGCATAGAAAGAAAAACTTCAACCTTCAAGGTTAACATGCACATTCCCCATTGGATGGTGGTTGATTTTGTCACACCCGTAAGTTCAGCAAAATGTGGAAAACCTCTTGTATAGTATATTTTCGCAGAAGTATTCTTTTCAGGACTTTAAATTCCATCTATAAGAAGTTATTCAGAAACCGAGAAAATGAGCAGGAAAAACAGGCACAGAACTCGGTTTTTATGATGCATTATTATTATTATTATTATTATTTTGAACATGATGTCTTGTTTGTTGATTTGGAATTATTTTCAAAAATCAAATCAAATTTATTTTGAAAAGATTTGATTTTCAATTAATATATTATTTAAAGAATTGATTATTTCTCTAAATTGTTGATTTGATTGTGATTTGATTATGAATTAAATTAGGAAGTATTTTTCTAATTTAGTTTATCTCAATTATATAAATAGGGTCCGGGAGGCTGTTGTTGTGTGTAATAGAAAAGGAGCTTGAGAGTTATTATAATTCTCTTGTTCTCAAATTTAGTGAAATCATTCCTTCCTCGTGGACGTAGGCATCTTCGTCGAATCACTGTATTTATTGTGCATGGGTTGTGATTTTATTTCTGTTGTGATTGTTTGCACAACATGGGATCTTTGATTTACATTGTTGGTCTTCTCATGATCCGTAGAATCTCAAGATGACATCAATGAACTATACTTGATATATCACCAAAAAATTATCTTGATCGGGCACGAATCTTGAGGCAAAATTCAAGTTGGAAATTTCAAAAATTAATTCGAAGACCATTTGAACTCCGATTTTAACAAACTTATAGTCGAACTGAACGTCTCAGAAATACAAACCCAACGACACCAAAATCGACTCAATCCGAGCCCAAATGAGTTTAAATCAAAGACCCGAAGCGCTATTAGAAGAGTAAAACCATAATTTGAATTACCAAACAGTTTCCAAACATGACATGTTTATAGTCGAATCGAACGGCTTGACAAGACGAATCCAACAAACCCAAGATCATCAAATTTAAATATCATTAAGACCTCCAAATGTCTGATAAACGGTCCACGATCAAGGGATTCAACATCGACCCTCTATCTAAACCACTCCACATTTGCCCTCGATCCTCCTCCTATTTATGGTTCATGCCATCCTGAAACAACAATAAATAGCCCCTCATTTCTCTTAAGAGGGGAGGGAAGGAAGAAGAAGAGAAGAAGAGGAAGAAGAAGAATAGGAGATAAGAAACTCCTCCTCGACCACCACCGGAGTTTCGCCCGATTTCCAAGTGACGCTGGAGTTCCGCCGGATTTCCAAGCGACGTCGGAATTCTGTCTAATCTCCAAGTAACTCTGGAGTTTCGTTCAATCACCCAACATCGTTCTATCTCTGATCCTCATTCATAACTGCATTGCTTATTGTAATCTGATTGTCCTAAGGTCGAGTCAGTTATTTGTATTCAAATCAAATACTAGTGAAATCTTTTCAACTAGGTGAGGCCTTATGGTTTTTCCCCTTTCCCGGGTTTTCCATGTAAAAATCCTAATGTTTTTTTTTTCTGTTATTGTGTTGGATATTCCTACAACGCTGAGACGAAAAATTTTAACTATATCACCGCATATATTCTAGCCCATAACAGTTTGGCACCGTCTGTGAGAATTACTATCCCACAATTCTAAATGGTCAACAGGCATAGCAATTGTATCTTGGGAGCTTCCCGCTCCAACTCCCACAAATCCAAGAACCAATCTATGAATCATGGATGCCCAATACCTGCCTCTTTTTATCCGGGGGGGCAAAATGCTGCTGGAGAAGGAACTTCAGGACCTTTATTTGATGAGCGTATCTGAAAGATGGAAGAATATCAAAATAAGATCCTTCAACTCCTGCGAGAGACTAGGCAACCGGTGCTAGCACCACAGAAGGAGATTCTTCTCCCTCAAGATTCACCACTGGCTGAAGGTGTTCAACCTGAACATCTTCATATGGAGATTCCTCTTCCTCCACCAAGGAGGCATCCGCAATCACATCAAGACAATGAGCTTGCTGACATAGCAAGTTCTAGCCACCCTTCAAACATTGGTCGGTAACATCGCATTCCTCCGAAAAACCACGAGGACTTAGCCTGATGGCACATTGCTGAGCTTCCTCGCAATGCCCTATGACACGAACTACGATGATTGGTCCGAGAAGAGTTTCCCGTGAGAGGTGTAAGACAACCTTTTTGTTAGTGGGACTTCCAGGAGTCATCAACCCTAACTGAAGCCATTCTTCAACACCCTATTCTAGTAGGATTTAAATTACCAAGCATTGATTCCTACGACGGTACATCTGACTCGTACGAGCATATCGATCACTATAAAACCATCATGCATATCCAGCGAGCCTCAGACGCTCTCCTCTGCCAGGTTTTTCCTACTACCCTCAAAGGATAAGCTCGAATGTAGTTCAACTCACTTCCCCCTGGAACGATCCCTACATTCATCAAATTGGCTAAAATGTTCGGCAAACAATTTATTGCCAATCAAAGAATTGCTAAGGATTCTTCTCACCTCTCAGGGATCCGCTAAAATGAAGGAGAATCGTTGAATGAGTATTTTCAACTATTTTTCACCGAAGCTCGGCAAATTTCATGAGTGGATCCTAAATTACTGAGAGGAGTTTTTCTGGAAGGCCTTTGTCCGGGTCCATTTTACTCGACGCTTATGCGAGACAGGTTCCCTCATATGTTGACCTGATCCATCGTGTGAATGCACAAATATCAGCATATGATGCCATCAATGCTCATAGAAAGCAATTTGAGTAACCTTCTAGAAAGCGTAAAAATGCTCCTATAATGGATGACCCATTCTCGTAGCAAAAGAAACAAAGTAAGAATAGCTTGCCTCCATTGCCACGACATGAGTTTCAACAAGAAAAAGAGTATACGCCTCTCAACGTATCTTGAACCAATGTACTGATGGCCATTCACGATCAAGAAAATATTAAGTGGCCTAATCCTTTGAAGCAAAATATGAGAAATCAGGATCAATACTATTATTTTCACCGTAGTCGTGTGCACTCCACTGAAGCTTGTAAGCCGCTCAAAAATGAAATTGAGAGACTTATCCAACAAGGCTATCTTTGATAGTTTATTCAAAATTCACCTGCTCGAGATGAGGCTCGTTTCACTAGGGGGCAAAATCAACAACAAGAAAGGCAACCATTAAATAATATTTAAATGATTGGTAAGATTAAATAACCATGCAACTTGAACCTTTGTGTTAGTAGTATTACTTGTCTTGTGTATCTCTTCTATTATAAATGGGGTGTCACCCTAATTCATTTAATATTTTCTAAGTTAAATGACGTGTTGTCCCTATATGTATCTCTTATATTATACTAGGGAACTATTGTATTGTCTTACAGTAATATAATGTATTATTTGACCAGTTCTCATATTGTATCCTTCTTTAAAGAGGATAAAAAATGATAACTAACGATGAATCTAATCTCATTATCCATGATTTGAGAAATACATAATCTTTATTGTGTCTCAATCCCTAGATGATCAATCCCAGGGGGATTCGATCCAACCTCTTCAATATAAGTTAACGTCATTGAGCAAGGCTCTGATATACAATCTCGGATATGTCAAACATCCTAATCAAAGTATAAAATTATTGATTCGAGAAATACATAATTTCTATTATATCTCATTCATTGGATGATCAATCCTAAGGAGATTTGATCTGACCTTTTCCATATAGGTTAACGTCATCGGGCAGCGCTCTGATATATAACCTCGAATAGGTCAAACATCCTAGGAGGATGTCTTGTATCTCAATCACTAGAAGATCAATCCTAGGGGAATTTGATCTGACCTCTTCTATACACGTTAACGTCATCAAGTAAAAGTTTTGACTAACAACCTCGGATATGTGAAACATCTTGGGAGGATGTCTCTCTCATTCACTCAGACTAAAAATGTCTCAAAAAGCATAGGGGGCAATATATCAAAGCATGTCTCAAAGATGCAATAATAATTCAGCTTCCTCTACGGAACAAATTCTCAACTTAATATACAATATCAATAGAATTACAGATTTAGATATACATTTATCCTCACTAGAAGTTGAAATTAAAAAGTACATTGGCATCATCCGTCCAAGCTACTATCATCAAGCAACAAGCAACTTTAAAAAAGTCAAATATCCTTGGTGGATTTAAGTGACTTCTCCTCTACTGCACACATGCATCTCCTATAACTTCTTCTTTAAAGAAAGGACATAACCTAATCATCATCAGGCCTCCATTCAGTTGACAGTGTTAATGTGTTGCCAGAATGCTTACATAACACACTACTCTGACCCATTGACTCAAGGATATCTGATGTTGGTACACTTTAGTATGGATGCACATCAACACCCGCCGTCATCGACCCTTCGTCTGATGTTTGTCATCGGTCGTTCATTTTGTATCAGCCATCATCGAATTATCGCTCGACTACTACTAGTAGCACACCGTCTAATTATCTTCTTCGGCTCTCCCCCCGAACGTTGACTGACATTGGAGTTCCACATAATAGTCGATCGTCGCCACACTTTTTACTAAGTTTTCAAGGTGTTTCTTATCTCCGACACAAATTCAAATACTAAGCTCTATTAGCGTTGCTTGCTAATTTGCACTGGCTCTCTAGATCACGACATAAGATTGCACTCCTTCATTACGACCATGAATTTCTTGTGGGTTCCACTAGGAGGGATAGTGGTAGCATTCTCCATGGGAATCTATGTGGTCGTGGTCTCAAAATGCAGATTGTTGGCTGTTCTTATTTGTGGAATGTCTGCTTGTGTTCCCTTCATAGCTTGTATGACAGCTTGTTGGCCAAGTTTTGGTTCTAATAAGCTGGTGTAGAATGACAGAAATCAAAAGAGCATAAAAAGAAAAAAATTCAATCTTCAAGGATAACATGCAAATGCCCCATTGCAGGGTGGTTGATTTTTTCACACCCGTAGGTTCACCAAATTAAAAGATTGAACAATTTCACGTGTAGGGTTTCTAAGTGAATATGAGAAAAATATCTTTATAAGAGTTTTTTTTTAGGTTGCTTCTTTGTTTAATGGGGGTGTAATTGAGATTTGTGAAGAGTTGGTGAATGTCCTGATACTTGTACTTCATGCTTCTGGCTTCTTTAATTAATGGATCAAATTCTCTCACCTCCATAATGTATGGAGGCTAGGTTGAAGTCAAACAATGTAAATCTTGGTATCTCATACATGTGCGTTTGATCTCTTTTATATTTATATATGACACATCATACTCGCTCATGGTGATATTTTCGTAGTCATATTAATGTTTTCATTACAATTATTTGGTATTAGAGCCAAGTTGTAAATTTGACGATCATGAAGTTCACATTAAGAAGTTCGACGGCCTACAAAATTTTTCTCTTTAGAGAACTAAGATTTGGGGGTTTATTTTTAGCACAAGATTGCGAAGCCATACGTGGAGTGTTTGGAGCTGTCGATGATGATGAATGATAAAAATAAGACATTGTATATGCACTCTTCTAGCTAATAAGAAAAACAAGTTTTTTTTTCTTTCATAATCTTTTTAATAATTTGGAAAGACATGCAAATTAAAATTGGTGGGTTGTCACAATTACGTTCATCTATGTCTAAGTTAATATCTAGTTTTAGGAGCATATTCAATTGAAACTAACCAATTTTTGCATACAACTTATATCATTTTTTGTAGTACAATATAACACCATAAAAAATAAATTTATATAATAGATTTATACCACAGATAAATTTTGTATGAATTTATTCTCCAAAAAGTTTAAAAACATTTTCTAGTAATCCCTCTTTCAATACAAAAATCCTAGATCCATCAGCTACATTATCAAAGAGCAATCCCTTCCCATTTTACTCCTTAGACTAATTCTAATTCTTTGCCCTATTAGTAGTTTGTTTCACACTTCAAGATGTAGAAAAGAACGTATGAAAATTAAAGTAGTCTTACTCTAATTGGTAGAGGGAAGCTCAACATTCTTCAAAGAAGATATATTCTAATTAAGGGTAGTTTTTTTGGATATATCTCACCCAATGTTTAAAAAGTTGAAATTGAGAATTGAGGCGTTTTGCCTAAGCTGAGGCGATGCGTAAGCATCAAAATGAAAAAATTAATTATTTAAAAATTATAAATAATTCATAAAAATGACAAAATATTAAGTAAACTATGAATATAATAAGTTGTTTGAAGATAAATATTACTGGAACAAAATATTCAAAATAAATACTCACTTAAATTTTAAACAAGCACTTAAGATCAAGACCCAAGGCAGTCTCATCATCACTTTGACAGTCTTTAGAAGAATCCTCATAATTTACGTCAAAATCATTTTCAAAATCTTCTTCATCTATAATTTTTTTTTTTCCTTATCCCTTATATCGGTTAATATTTCATTAGTTGTGTTCTTAAAGAATAGAATATATTAATAACATAAAAAGTAATTCATTATATTTAGAATTACCTTTAAATTTTTTTTTAAGCTCCAAACCCGATTTTATTTCTTTCTTTTATACTTGAGAAGTAGATAATAACTAATACAATAAAGTAGCATATCAATAATATTTAGAAATTTAATGATATATTAACAATAAACTTAATATTAATTTGTAGTATAATTTAAAATAACCTCTGAAAATTTTATGAAATTTCTTAATATTACTAAATGAACTAGCTTTTATGTACACTTGTATAATTCTTATTTTATGTTTATTATAAAATGTTGTCCTATTATTGTTGAACATTATGAACACGGTTCAAGGCTTATTATCGAAGTCACAAAAATCAACTCAATAAGGCTACCATGATAATATAGAACTTGTTGCTGAGTTCAAATTGTCGAAAAGGTTGACTAGACAATCGCTCAATTGTCGATGTAACTCGCCTAAACATCAAAACTATTAACTAAAGCATGACGAGTCATACTATGGTCGACAAATAACTTCACATGGTTTCATTCTTCACTTCTAACTCAACTAGATTCATTCAAGTGACAATAAGAATTTGAATAAGATTTATTATACAATTTTACTTACTATGAACAATATACTCTATTTATACATCATTCTAATTTGACTCAAGCCTACATAAATATAGAGTAAAGTCAATTATTATTTACTCAAGTCTTATAATTTCTAAAAATCCAATAAAATCCACCTAATGCTTCTCTTTCTCTTTATTATATTATCTTTTCAAGTTTAATTTACTCTTATTAGTAAATTTTTTATAATATTAAAAAGGGTAAAATTACTTTTATTTTTTGGAATAAATAACATTTTCATAGCTTCGTTCGGTAAAAAACTTTGCAAACTCAATTAGTACGTCATATATTAATTTTAGAAATATGATTTAATTAATTTAATTAGAATGATAATAGAGTCCCTGCTGACTCCGTTCTCGTTGTTGCGTCAGGGAAGTTTTTCTTTCCTCCTCTTGTTGATGTGTTCTATTCTTTGTTGTGATTTTTTCGTTTTGGCGTTACATGGCTGCTCTGTATTTGTCTAATCCCGGTTTTTTGCATGGGAAAATTTTTACTCAATCTTTTAAAGATGCTTTACATGGAGATTCTTCATCATCTTCTAAATTTCCTGATCTTAAAATTACTTCTCACCGTGGTTTACCGGCCTTATGGATTTCTGAGGAGGAAGTTCGGGCGCTTGTTGCCCCCCTTGAATTCGCCTTAGTAGGTAAATTTTCGGGTTGTCGCCCTTCTCTTGATGCTATCAGGAAATTCTTCTTTAATCTCAAACTTCTTGGTCAGTTTTCTGTGACTGTTCTTAACCCTACTCATGTTTTGATTAAGCTTGAGAATGACCTTGATTACTGTAGGGTTTTTTCCCATAGATCCTACTTTGTTAACAATTGTTTCATGAAAATTTTCAAATGGTCCCCTTTGTTTGATATTGAGGTTGAATCCCCCATTATTCCTATTTGGGTGTCATTTCCCAACCTTAGACCTCATTTGTTTTCTTCTTGTATCCTGCATGGTCTGGCTTCGATCTTCGGCAAGCTTCTTAAGACCGATAATGCTACTTCTATCGGTACCTATCCTTCTGTTGCGCGGGTCCTTGTCGAGTTAGACGTTACCAAAAAGTATCCGGATAAAGTTTGGGTTGGCCCTGAAGGCTTGGGTTACATTCAATCAGTTGTCTTTGATGAATTTCCTTCGTATTGTCCTCACTATAAATCACTTGGTCACTCAAAATTGAAGTGTGGCATATTACATCCTCTTTCTATTCCTAATGCTAAGGTGGTTAATGCAGATGCTAGGGGTGAACCTGGTAATCTTCCGTCTGGCTATGCGGGTGGCATTGGCCCAGAAGCTTTGGTTGATTCCTCCATACCTGTGTCTTTGGCCCCTGTCCTTGCGAATGCTGCTGCCCTTATTTCCACGGATGCTGCTCTTATCGATTCAACTCTGCTTTTGGGGAAGGATGTCCCGGGTGTTGATTTGGGTCCTACTAATGTCGTTGTGGGTAATGATGGTGATCTTTTGAATGGTATGGATGCTAATATCCATGATTCAGATAATTTAGATATGGTTAAGGTTAATTTAGATGGTATTGAGGTTAATGTGGCTGAGGCTTTGGACAATCTTGAAGCTAATCCTTATGTTTGTCCTGATGCAACTGTGATTCATAGTACTGGTGAAACTGAATCTTCTAATTTTCTTGATCAGTTGGACCCTGGTGACCGTTGTGTTGTAACTAAGGATTTGAATAATCTTGCTCTCTTTTGTTGGTTGTCTGAGGGTGATGATCCTTTAAACGCTGAAGTCCCTCTTGTTGATGTGCCTATCTCCATTATTTCTAAGG
This sequence comes from Dendrobium chrysotoxum, assembly GCA_019925795.1. NCBI lineage: Eukaryota > Viridiplantae > Streptophyta > Magnoliopsida > Asparagales > Orchidaceae > Dendrobium > Dendrobium chrysotoxum. The sequence goes on along the minus strand of CM034299.1, from coordinate 29,739,285 downwards.
ATGAACTTTTAACTAACCTTGCTTGTAAATCGAAGGATAGTGTGATTGTGCAGGGTGACTGGTTACTTGATGATGATTTCTCACCTAGTGGTGAGGGATTCAAGGAGGATGCTGTGGCGTCTCCGGATAATTGTGATCTAAGTGTTACTCAAAATGCAGCCGCTGGGGATTTTAGGAGTAGTAGTAAACATAGAGCTCGTAAATCCAAGAAGAAATGATTTTTGGTTTTTGTTTCCTCTGTTCTATATGCTTTGTGGGGCTGGCGTTGACTTTTGGGCTTTGGATTGGTGTATTGCAAGGCGGTGGCTATGATGAGGCAGGTTTTCTGCCCGCCTCGCTGGATGGCCATGGCTTGTTGGCAACCTTGGTGGGCTTTGGTTTTGGTTGTCTTTGGTCTCTCTTTCCTCCTTGGGACAGTCCAACCTTGGCAACCGGGTGGCGATCCTGAGCTATCTTTCATTTCCTTTCAATTTTGCTTTTTGCCTTATATTGTGGTGTCTTTACTTCATAATTTTTGGGTTTTTCTTTGGCTTTTAGCTTTGTCTGTATGTCCCTTTTTGGTTTGAATAATATTTTCTTTTCAAAAAAAAAAAAAATCTAAGAAAGCAGTGTATATTAAGGAAATAAATATATAATTAGTAATAATCCTCTTAATTAATCTTAATTCAAGTCTAATTCACCAAGTTATGAGCCTATGAAATATTTGTTAAAGTAAATCCTTCAGCTTTAGTTGAAATTGACAAACAAAGTAAGCATTAAAGGGTTATTTGTTGTTACAGTGAAGTGATTCTGCATGATACATCAAATAATGAAAAAATAAAATAAAGTTTGTTTCTTGAGAAAAGTAATTGCTTTCATGCAATATTTTATTTAAATTGTTTATTAAGGAAACTATCTTAAATGTTGAGTTTTGATGTCACATAATTTTCTCTTTACTTAATTAAGGACTTGTGCTAATCTACTCGAAGAATTCTGAGAGACCGAAACAATCATTGAATAATCAAACAGAATCATATAACAATCAAAGATTTTTCAAAACGAAATTATCATAATTTCATGCATAAACAAAAGTAGCATACTACCCACTGAGGCTTAGGGTGGTTGGTGGGCGAGCATGGTTGGGAACCCTCCATCTCGAGTTCGAATCCGCTCTACTACGGCCTCGCCTCTTCAGTAGGACAAATCAAGTGTGGGCCCGATGCCGATAGATGGCCTCCTTAGGTTTCACCGAGGGGTTACTTACGCCGCCAAACACTCCCTTTGGAGTGGCAGCGAATAAATACCCCTTTTAAAAAAAAAAACGTACTAAGCTTCTTAATTCTCTACCACAGAGACACCTCTAATCTCACTGACAAATTTAAACTTAATTATCTCACTTGTGCTTCTTCTCATATGCACCAATCTATTTATAATCATAGAAGAATCCGAATTCCTCTATATTTTAATGATTAAGTAATAATAATTCCTACAGTTAATAACAGAAATAATTGAGCCAATTGTCGGCCACCACCTCATGATCGATATAATCGGCGGCTATTATTATTTATGTATGATTATATGAGCAATTAATAATTAATTATAATACAAAAAAAAGACGGTCAATAGAAACCGTAAAAACAATTTCTGATTTTTCAATAAATCGGGTATTCAGTATTCTATTATTCCTTGCTTAAGAAACGCGAAATTCCATTCACGGTTTCTTGGAAACCATCCAACCTTTGTTCGAACTTCCGGATGAAGACTTTGTTCGAACTTCCGGATGAAGACTCAGGTTTTATTTGGTTATCCTATGTCTTTTGTAAAAAAATTGTTTGAGAGAATAAAGGATTCTAAAGGAGAAGTCAATATAAAAAAAAAATTGAAACAATACAAATATGAAGTTCCGTAAAAAAATAATTTTACAAAAGTGTCACATACAAACAACAACCAAAAAATAATTTTTGCCGTTTCGAAACAGAAAAAGATAAAATTAAGCCCTCTCAAACAAGGGAAATTATTAGGTCCGGTCACCTGACCTAGAGATAGATCCGGATTATTGACACGTTGCACTTAAAGTTAAAGCGTAGGTAAAGCGCAGGTAAAGTACAGGTAAAGCGCAGGTAAAGTGCAGGTGAAGCGCAGGTCAAAAGCGCAGTCAAAAGAGCAGGTAAAGTGCAGGTAAAGCACAGGTAAAGTGCAGGTAAAGCACAGGTAAAGTGCAGGTAAAGCGCATGTCAAAAAGCAGTCAAAAGCGTAGTCCACGTGACAATTTTTTAGTGGACGTCCGGACCTATTTTTAGGTCAGGTGACTGGACCTAATAATTTTCCCTCAAACAAGGCCTGAACTCCACTCAACTCCCAATTAAACCATAGGTCGGTGCTATATCACTTAATATTTTATTAGTTGTATTCTAAAATGAAATAATAGATTAATAATAAAAAAAAATAATGTATCATATTTGATATTATCTTCAGATTTTTTTTTTTTGAAACTCCAAATCGGTTTTTATTTCTTTATTTTATGTACTGGGGAAATAGAATTAAGATAACATTTAATAATAACTAATACAATAAAGTAACATATCTATAATATTTAGAAATTTAATGATATATTAATAATAAACTTAATATTAATTTGCTGTATAATTTAAGATAACCTTTAAAAATCTTATTATGAAAATTCTTAATATTACAAAAACAAAACTAACTTTTATGTATATTTGAATAATTCCTATTTTATATTTATTATAAATGTCATCCTATTATTGTTAAACATTATGAACAAGGCTCAAGGCTAATTGTCAAAGTCATGAAAATCAATTCAAAGAGGCTGCCATGATAATATAGAACTTGTTGCTGGGTTCAAATTGTCCAAAAGGCCCACTAGACAATCGATCAGTTGTTGATGTAACTCGTCCGAACCCGACTCGATTGCATAAACATTTTAGAAATCTGAACCCGGGCCCGACCCACTCCAACCCCGAGTCGACTCAATGACTTCTGCTTAATCTACTCCAAGAATTCTCAGAGGCCGAAACAACCATTGAATAACCGAGCACAGTCATATAACAATAAAAAATTTTTCAAAACGAAATTATCATAATTATGCATAAACAGAAGTAGTGTGCTAACCTTCTTCTTTCTCAACCACAGAGACTCTGTCTCAACACTTGTTGAATGCTCTCTCTCTGACAACTCTAACCTCACTGGCAAATCTAAACTTATCTCACTTGTTTTTCTTCTCCTTTGCACCCAACTATTTATAATCAGAGAAGAATCCTAATTCTGCTATATTTTAATAATTAAATGATAATATTAATGGTAGCTCATTCAACTCCTGCAATTAATAACAAAAATAATCCATATAATCGATGCTATTATTTGTGCAAGATTGTATGGACAGCTACTAATTAATTATAACATAAAAAATAGGGGGTCTGTACGGATTCTATTGAAACCGTGCAAGGAATTTCCTGTTGCTCAAGACATCGGGTCTTCCTTTCTTAAGAAACCCATCCAGCCTTTATTCGAGCCTTCCCGCACAGGTCGGCCTGCAGTGCTATAAAGCACTTGGGATGGGAAAGAAATTGGGATGAACAGTGGCTCATCCGCTCACCCCTCATATGGCCACGAAAATGCACCCAAGCGTCCTCTTGGCCCTGAGAGCGGGTGACATGGACAGCCTCCGTGCGCTGCTCCAGGATGACCCAACACGATTCTACGGCATGACCGTGAAAGGAAACAGCATACTCCACATCGCCGTAAGCCTCGGCAACGTCTGGCCCATCACCGAGGCGTGCAATCTCTCTGAATTGGATCTCATGCTGCACCAGAACTTAAAAGGTGACACGATCCTCCACTGCGCCGCCCGTGCAGGGCACGACCACATCCTACCATTGCTGATGAATCATCAAGCAGGAAGGCAAATGACAGGAGTGATGAACCAGCGTGGGGATAGCGCTCTGCACGAAGCTGCACGCGGCGGCCATGCCAAAGTTGTCCGACATCTTTTAGCTGTTGGAGAGAATATGGCCTCGATGGTTAACGGAGATGGAGAGTCTCCGCTTTATCTAGCAACGATGAGGGGCTCAGTGGAGATTGTGGAAATGTTGCTCAGATGCGCGATGGTGGATTATAGAGGACCTCGAGGGCAAACTGCTCTGCATGCTGCCATCTGCCGAAGCTATGGTAACCGCTACGAAATCCCATTTCTATAAAAGATCAACACATTTTTTCAATTAAATCTTTTTAAGAATATTTGTATTTTGTAGGATCAAATCGTTATTATAAATCTATAAAAATAAAATAAATAAAATGTACGTAATAGAGAAATTTACTTGAAACTCAATGATCGATAGGGGTGGAGCTAAGGCAGGCTTTTAGGCCCCACAGGCCCCCGCTAATTAAATAAAATTATATAATTATTTTTTATTATTTAATTATATATATATATATATATATATATATATATATATATATATATAAAGAGAAATATAGTTAATCATATTTATTCTTTTACTCATTCCCTTATACAAATATTTTTTATATGAAAATAAATTAAGTTCTCAAACATGAATGAAAAAAAAATTAAAGAAATATTTGAAAAATCTAATTTGTGCCCCTCACTAGAATAATTTCTAATTCCGCTGCTCATGACTAGGTCAAATATTACTAACATAAATGACTTGAAATGCATGATAAATAAAGAACATGCATGCATACTTATCAAATTAATTAAGTCATTATGGGAATTTGAATCATATTCAACAAGTCATGGATTATTAGCTAACTTGGTCGCCTATAGCCCAAAACTCACTTAACTTGAAATCACTCAAACTAACAAGTCACTCAAATTAGATCTTATAAAATTACCTAAAAATCAACTTTACCTTAATTAACCCTCAATTACAAAATTCGCCAGAGAGGCTCATAAAGTCACATATTCACCAAGACTATTACATAAAAATCTCTTAAGGAACATAGAATCTCTCACTTTGAGTTACATTTTTATAGCTTCATTCAACTCCATATAGTAACTATGAAATAATTATGATGTAATGTGAAATGTCAGGACTTCTATGATTTTATTTTTTAAAATCAAAATTTTTATCATTTATTTTATACTACTAATATAAATTTGTATAAGAAGCTCACCACAATTCCTTCTTTTTTTTCCGCCTGTAACGGAGAATTTGACTTGAAAGATGAAGACATAAAATTAGATCGATCTAAACAAACATACTACAAGTATAAACTAATCAGAAAAAGATTTTAAGGTTTTCATATATTGTGGAGATGTCCAAGCAAAACTAAAAGGAAAAAAGATTTACCTTTTTTTGTATGTTGAGGTAGCTAACTCCTGTAAGGTCGGTCTTTAGATATTGCGAAGATGCTACTGGAAAAAATGCCGGTACTAAACCTACAGGTGGATGACTCCCAAAGCACCCCTATTCACTATGCGGTTTCCCTTCGAGATTTAAACATGGTGCGTCTTCTACTACAAGTGAACGCTTCAGTAGCTCATCTCATGGACGACAAGGGCCTCTCAGCCATCCACATAGCAGCAAGCAAGGGCTATACGAAAGTTATTAGGGAGATACTCCGCCATTGCCCTGATGCCACTGAGCTCACTGATGGTGATGGAAACAATTTTCTTCATGTTGCCGCAAAGAAGGGAGCGAGAGCAGTGGTGAGACTAGTTCTTAGTAACCCTCTGCTCAGATAGAGCATAAATGAGACAAATCATGAGGGAAACACACCATTGCATCTGGCTGTAATGTACCACAACATTGTAACCTTCAAGCTTTTGGTGTCAAATAGCAGAGTCGATAAAAATGTTATAAACTACAAGGGTCTCACTCCTCTTGATGTAGCTTCATCAATTGACGACTCCAAATTTCACTTCAAGAGAGTACGTATAACTTCATATCAACAAATGAATTAAAGTAATTATTTTAAGCAAATGAAGCTGAAGCCTTTAGAAACAACTCAAACTCTTTATAATGAAACTGTTTTAAATGTCCATTTGCAGATGATTATGATCAAAGACTTGAACTCTGCTGGCACTAAGTTTGGTCCTCGCCGAATGGACATTGTGATGTCTGAGGATCAAGGTTGTCCAGAAGAAGAGCTTAACAGACATAGAAAAATGGCAAATAACCTGACAATAGTGGCAGTACTCATTGCAACAGTTACATTTGCTGCTGCTTTCACCTTGCCTGGAGGTTACAGCAACAATGACAGTAACCAGGGCATGGCGATTCTAGCTAAGAAAGTAGCTTTCAAGGTGTTCCTTATCTCTGATACCATTTCAATGGCAAGCTCTATGTGTGTCACCTTCATGCTAATTTACAGTAACTCTTTAGAGCGCGACCGAAGATTAAGCATCATCATTACTGCCTGGAATTATGTGCAGGTTGCACTAGGAGGGATGTTGGTGGCGTTCTCCATGGGTATTTATGTGGTCGTGGTTTCACAATGCAGATGGTTGGCTTATCTTATCTGTGGAATGGTTATTTGTGCTCCCTTCATTGTTTTTATGTCACCTGGTTTCATACAGGTTTTATCATATTTTTTAAAGCTACAAATAAACCTAGCTTAGTCGACCAAAAGCTTGTTCATATTTAAGCTCATTTATTAATAGCTTGTTCGAGCTCGATTTGAGCTTTTACATTTGTGTTTAAATTTGGTTCATATAAAATGGCATATGTTTGTATTCAGTTCATATTCGGTTGTTTAGTGCTTACTGAGCTTTAAACGAGCGGCTCGTTTAAATTAACAAATGAGCCTTATCAAGCTATTAGCCAATGCGCCTTATCGAGATCAAAATTAGCTTAACAAACGAACGTTATCGAGATTACTAACAAACATTTATATTGAGCCTGTTAATGAACATATTTATCATGTTTTTTTGATCCCATAAACAAGCAAGCTTATCAAGCCTTCTCCACCCCATAAACGAATAGCTTGTTAAGCTCATAAATAATACTTTTAATAAAAGAGATTTTTAATGAACCCTAAAATCAAATAGTCTATCAAACATTAACAAATATATTTAATCATGAATAAACTCTATATATAATATTAAATGAGTTTCTCACGAGTTTCGTATCGAACAAGAATTGAGTTTGTCAATGAGCTTTTTTACGAGCTTCTTATGGAGTGTGTTCATGAGTTTCAAACGATGTTGTTCATAAACATAAACGAGTCAAATGCATAGTTGCTCAAGTTTATTTATTTAATCATCGAATATTCAAAAAAAGTTCAACTTTATTTAATTATTTAATCAAACGATTATACAAATGAGCAATGATCGAGGCGAACCATGAGTAGCTAGCTTATCGAGCGCTTATATCATTTGTAACCCTTATTTTGGTCTACTTAAGGTGGGGCAAAATGTTAACACACACATGGTCGATGACATGATTGATTTTATCACATCCTATTAGAGGCCACCAAGCTCGTAAGTGTCACGGGTATCACAATAGTGCGAGCAAGGCCTTGCCCTTTATAAAACTCAATAGCTCCATGGTTTATTATATGTGACAAATTTCAAATATAGTTAAGGTTATAAATAAATTTAAATTAATAATATTTTTTAAAGAAAATTTAATTTAGTTGTATTGTAATTGTAGGTCTCCGAAAGGGTGCTACTTGCGAGGTTCAGAATGCAAAGAGTATGATCATACTATCTCGTAGGACAAAACGGTCATAAACCTTTACACTCTACGCAAGCATGTCAATGGGAGAGCAGATGGGATCATACATACGATTACTCATGGAGGATAGTGACTTTCTCCTACACATCTCAATGGTAATAATATATATGACCTAATAATAACGAGATTTCTCCTATTTGATACATTAGCTCAAATGAGGTTTATTTGATTTGGGTATCAGTTTCCCATGGGCGCAAGCCCCCGTGGTTAATTACATCTTAGGCCTCGACCTAAGAAAACTCTCGGTTAAGGATGATATATTATTCTCTTTAGGGGTTTGGAGAATAAATGAATATCTAGGCTCTCCTAATCCAAACGAAGATAGGCTCAATTGGGCTAATCAACATACACGGATCATATAATCACTTGACTGGTCTAAAGAGGAGAAATATGGAGAGAAACATTGTTACGACTCGGGCTCAAGAGTTCCTGTTTTGATGATAACAAATATTATGGCTCACATCTTCTAATATTTGGAATGTATATTTATTTGTGTGTGTACTAACATTTCAGGAACAGCATGCATCAATACAAGAAAGATTCAAGACTCAAGAATGAGTAGAAAAGGCTTTATTGTATTTCTCATTAATGTACTTTTTGATTCCTTGAGTCAAGTCCTGTAATAGTATATGCTTATTTATGACCATGTGTACACATACTTAGGGGGAGTGAGATCCTGTCAAAATCAGAAGTTCAACTTTTGAACAAATCGTACTGGACGATTTCGGATCGTCCAGGACGATCTGTTCATTGAACTAATCATCCTGGACGATCCAATATGATCTCAAAACCCTAGCCGCCATGATAATTTAGGCAAGGATTTAAGAGTAAAAATTTGTTCTAATCGTCCTGGACGATCTATATATCGTACTGGACGATTTGTGCAAAATTTGTACTGATCGTCCTGGACTATCCCAGGATCGTACGGGACTATCAGGTCAAATTCTGCACATCGTCCTGGACGATCCTGCGATCGTCCTGGACGCTTTCTGGCGGCAGAATTGAGTTTTTAGGGTTTTCTGAAGCCACCTTTTGGAGCACATCGTCCTGGACGATCCTGCGATCGTCCTGGACGATCTTTGGCGACAGAATTGAGTTTTTAGGGTTTTCTGAAGCCGTCTTTTGGAGCACATCGTCCTGGACGATCCGGCGATCGTCCTGGACGATCTTTGCCGCCAGAACTAATTTGGAATGGTTTTTGGAGCTCTTTATTTAAGCTTTCTCAAGGCACTTGATATGTGTCTTTGGCAGCCATTGAGGCTTCGTTCTTTTGGAGAAAACTTGAAGAGAGAGCTTGAAAGGGAGAGAGGAAAGGGTGGAGTTTGAGAGGGAGAAGAGCCTGGGAAGGGGGTTTCTCGAGGGAGTGTGAGGGGGTTCACACGGTTGCTCCGGCAGGCTTGCACCTAAGTACCGTCGGATTCAAGGCTCGTCTCGAAGGAAGTTTTGGGAAGAAGAAGTGCTCTTTGGTGTCGAAGGACCCGGCTACTCCGCCGCACCGGGGAAGGTGGAAGCGATTTTGTAAGGGCTTCTCCGCCTAGCTGTGGGGGCTAAAGGAGAGACACTTGTGGTATAGTGCAATACTTGGAGGGTGCCTCCGAGGAGTGGACGTAGGTCAGGTTGGACCGAACCACTATAAATCTGGTGTGTTCTTTCTTATTATTTTCCGCACTTTATTTTATTGCGATTATCTGCTTGGGTGAAATCTGTGATTGATCTTTTTATTGTTGTTTTAATTCATTTCCGCTGCAAATTATAAAAAGATTTTTGTTTTGTTTTAAATATCCAATTCACCCCCCCTCTTGGTTAGCCTCGGGACTAGTTCACTAGGGCTTAACATCCCTTTCGAACTTTCAAGTGGTATCAGAGCGGGATTCAAAATTTAAGTTTAAAAACTTTTGAATTCGATCCATGGCTAATTTTTGTAATCGTAGTATTGCGGAAGGATATTCAATCACCCGGCCACCTTTATTTGAAAATATTACTTTTGATTTTTGGAAAATTCGTATGTCTACTTTCTTGAAATCTATTGATTATCGTATGTGGCATATGATTCAAATTGGTTATTCTGCACCGTCACGTATTATAAATGAAATTAAAATTGATATTCCCTTTTCTGAATGGAGTAGAACAGATCAGATCAATGCTCAATTAAATGCTAAATGTTTAAATTGTTTTTTCTGTGCTTTGAATTCTGATGATTGTATGTTAATATCTGCATGCACTTCTGGCAAAGAAATCTGGGATAAATTATGCACTAGATATGAAGGTACTTATGAAATCAAGCAATCTAGGCTAAATATGTTAATGCATGATTATGAACTTTTTAGCATGAAACCTTATGAAACGATCTTTGACATGTTTACTAGGTTTTCTCAAATTGTGACATCATTACATGCTTTAGGAAAAGAACTTTCAAATTTTGAAAAAGTTAATAAAATCCTATGTTCTCTACTTGCTAAATTTGATGCCAAAGTCATTGCAATTTCTGAATCAAAAAATTTGAACGAATATTCTATTGATAATTTGATTGGCTCATTCATTGCCTACGAGCAAGGTTTGGGTCAAAAACTTTTGGATGCAGATAAAACGATAGTGCTGAAAACTGAAGACATTGAAAGTGATGAAAGTGAAGAGTTAGCATCAGCAACAAATAAATTAAAAAATCTGCTAAGGCACAAACATCAACATCAAAAGTGGAACAAAGGTAAAAATGGTAAGAATGTAAAGTTTTCTTCTGATGTTATTTGTTTTGGATGTAGGAAGCCTGGACATATGAAAAATCAGTGCCCGAACTTAAGAACCCTTCCTGAAAAGGAAAAGGGTAAAGCTAAGCAAATTCTAATAAGGGCTGACAATGCAAAACGAAAAATGTCCTGGGCAGATCTAGCTTCTGAATCATCTGATCAGGAGCAAGCTGATGTAAATTAATGTTCTTTTTGTGTGTTTATGTTTTTTGTTTTTCTATTACTATTGTTTATTCGTTGTGTTTTCTGTGTTTTATTATTTTTGTTTTTTCCTTTTCAAATTCCTTATGTTGCTTTTTATTGTTTCTCTGATCAAGCACACACATAACACCTCTTATTTTAAAAATTATTTTTTAAAGATCTTGTTTTTTAAAAAATGGAAAATTTACCTCTTGTATTTTCTAAATACTATGTTAGTTGTGGTTGATTTTTCTAAAATCAAGTAAAGGAAGAAAACTCATGATTTTGTCTCTCTATCTCATTTCTTTGAATAAGGCTATCTTGCTTTTGAGTCAAAATCTGTTTCAGATTATAAATTGATTTTTGAAATTAAAACTTTTTTCATCTCCCAACATTTTGTCTATCTCGTAGGAATCTTTTGCAAATTATTGAACCAACTTTAAGATTATCTTATTCAGGTTGTTCGTCTTTATCATAAGGATAAGGTTTGCTGATTTTAAAGATTTAGAAAGGAGGCAATCAAAAGATGCGCAGTGCGCCAAACTAATTGAAAAGAGGCACAAAATCAGCCCAAAATTGAAAAGATGCGAAATTGCCAAATTGAATACACAAAGTGTATCAAAAATCAAAAGATGCGCAATGCGCCAAACAAATTGAAAAAGAGGCACAAAATTAGCCCATAAAAGCTGCTTCGATTCTTGTAAATCTCTAAAGTTTTGAAAACTCTTATGACTTTTTGATAGATTCGTTACTTGAGTTTGAAAATCAAGATTTTCTGATTCATTACTTTGCATTAATCTTCTATTAGATGTATTTTATGAAAGGAGTTTTGAAGAAGTTTTATTTCCTTATCTAATTTGTTCCTTGATTTAGATATTGGCTTAAAAAGTTTTTTCGCCTTTTTAAAACCTGAGTTTGGATTTACATTTTCTGATTTTCTAACCTTTCTGAGTTCAAAGAGATCAATTCATGTCTTACTAAGTTTTTGGAGAACCTCAAGAGGTGACTTTTCAAATTTTTGCTCCTCCTCTTTTTGATAATGTCAAAGGGGGAGAACGTACTGTTGTATTTGTAATGTTTTTTACGTACTATTGTATTTGTGATATTTATTTTTGTGTTGTTTGTTTTACATCATATTGTTGTTGTAGTTATTTCAAAAATTAAAAAAAAAAAAGAAAGTATTCCTCCCTATTTTTAAAAGACTTTTTCTTAGTGACGGGGAGATTAGGAGAAAATATCTTTTTGTAAATTCAACCAGTAATGTTTGCCATCATCAAAAAGGGGGAGATTGTTACGACTCGGGCTCAAGAGTTCCTGTTTTGATGATAACAAACATTATGGCTCACATCTTCTAATATTTGGAATGTATATTTATTTGTGTGTGTACTAACATTTCAGGAACAGCATGCATCAATACAAGAAAGATTCAAGACTCAAGAATGAGTAGAAAAGGCTTTATTGTATTTCTCATTAATGTACTTTTTGATTCCTTGAGTCAAGTCCTGTAATAGTATATGCTTATTTATGACCATGTGTACACATACTTAGGGGGAGTGAGATCCTGTCAAAACCAGAAGTTCAACTTTTGAACAAATCGTACTGGACGATTTCGGATCGTCCAGGACGATCTGTTCATTGAACTAATCGTCCTGGACGATCCAATATGATCTCAAAACCCTAGCCGCCATGATAATTTAGGCAAGGATTTAAGAGTAAAAATTTGTTCTAATCGTCCTGGACGATCTATATATCGTACTGGACGATTTGTGCAAAATTTGTACTGATCGTCCTGGACTATCCCAGGATCGTACGGGACTATCAGGTCAAATTCTGCACATCGTCCTGGACGATCCTGCGATCGTCCTGGACGCTTTCTGGCGGCAGAATTGAGTTTTTAGGGTTTTCTGAAGCCACCTTTTGGAGCACATCGTCCTGGACGATCCTGCGATCGTCCTGGACGATCTTTGGCGACAGAATTGAGTTTTTAGGGTTTTCTGAAGCCGTCTTTTGGAGCACATCGTCCTGGACGATCCGGCGATCGTCCTGGACGATCTTTGCCGCCAGAACTAATTTGGAATGGTTTTTGGAGCTCTTTATTTAAGCTTTCTCAAGGCACTTGATATGTGTCTTTGGCAGCCATTGAGGCTTCGTTCTTTTGGAGAAAACTTGAAGAGAGAGCTTGAAAGGGAGAGAGGAAAGGGTGGAGTTTGAGAGGGAGAAGAGCCTGGGAAGGGGGTTTCTCGAGGGAGTGTGAGGGGGTTCACACGGTTGCTCCGGCAGGCTTGCACCTAAGTACCGTCGGATTCAAGGCTCGTCTCGAAGGAAGTTTTGGGAAGAAGAAGTGCTCTTTGGTGTCGAAGGACCCGGCTACTCCGCCGCACCGGGGAAGGTGGAAGCGATTTTGTAAGGGCTTCTCCGCCTAGCTGTGGGGGCTAAAGGAGAGACACTTGTGGTATAGTGCAATACTTGGAGGGTGCCTCCGAGGAGTGGACGTAGGTCAGGTTGGACCGAACCACTATAAATCTGGTGTGTTCTTTCTTATTATTTTCCGCACTTTATTTTATTGCGATTATCTGCTTGGGTGAAATCTGTGATTGATCTTTTTATTGTTGTTTTAATTCATTTCCGCTGCAAATTATAAAAAGATTTTTGTTTTGTTTTAAATATCCAATTCACCCCCCCTCTTGGTTAGCCTCGGGACTAGTTCACTAGGGCTTAACATCCCTTTCGAACTTTCAAACATCACATACCAAACATGCATGAGTGAAAGATAGAAGTGACGTCATCCATGTGATGCGGATGGATAGGATTTATAGCCTTCGAAGAGTAGAGAGCTTACCTACCGATAAAGCATGCAATGGTACACCGATACCGCCAGTCTTTGATCCTAGATCTACAGAGGACGTACTGTACATCACGTACTAACGCCCATGACCTAACTAATGCAAGACACTGTGAGGGGACTTATAACTTAAACCTTACTAGGTATCTAAGCAACCCCGACCTAGATTTACCACCCTATTCGGAAAGGGATACCAGTTAAACTCCACCTAACATATTAAATTCATGCAGTCTTGTCTTATGCAAATGTAAAAGTGGTGGGAGGAACAAAAAGAGAAATGGGCATCAAGCCTTATGTCTTAATATGATAGGGTTGGATCCTCAAAACATCTCCCTCTATGAGAAGCACAAGTCTATTAATGCTAAAATTCTAGATGGCTCCTCTACTTAGTCAAATTGGGTATCCCAAAGAGCTAGGTTGAAATGGTTGACGCAACTTAAAGACGATTTGAAAATTCTCTATACCAAAATCAGGAAAAGGAAGAACTTCAGTTGCTCTAACTTGATCTCTACTGTTGACCCTATTGATAGGAATGATAAGATTACTTCTATCATACACCATTTCCAAACTCTCTACAATTCTCCGCCCCTACTCATTCCAACATTTCCGCCATTCCTAGTGGTGCTGTCATTCCTACACATATGGAGGCTATGCTCACTGAGATGGTATCTGATGATGAAATTAAAGAGGAGGTTTTCAGTGGAGACTCCAATTCCTCTCCTGGTCCTGATGGCTTCAATTTTGAGTTTTATAAATTGGGTTGGCTGATTGTTGGGCCTCTAATTTGCAAAGCTATTAAATCCTTTTTTTCTTAAGGGTATCTTCATAAGAAGTTAAAGCAACAGCTATATCCCTTATTCCTAAGACTTCTCATGCTAATAATATCACTGATTTGAAACCCATTGCACTCTGCAATGTCTTTTATAAGATTATATCCAAAATTTTGGCTATGAGAAGCAAGGTAATTATGCCCCTTATCATTGGGAATACTCATGCAGGCTTCATTAAAGATCGTATCTCCACTGATAATGTCTCTTAGCTTCTAAAATTTTGTTGGATTTTAGGAAATCATCAAAGAAAATTTTATTTTGTGCAAAATTTGATATTTGCAAAGCTTTTGACACGGTTTTCAGAAATTTCCTTCTTAACAGAATGGCTCAAAAAGATTTTCCTCCGCTTTTCATCTCCTGGGTCAGGGCTTGTATCTTAGATGTGTATTTTTCTATCTATATGGATGGAGCTTTAAAGGGATTCTTTTCTTCCACTTCCGGTCTTAGACAAGGCTTTTTGCTAAGCCCCTTATCTTTTTTGCATTGTTATAGATGTCTTCTCTTGCTTGATTAACAATCTTGTGTCACAGGATAGATTTGTTGGCATTTCTAATTCAGGTTTGCACCTCACACATCTTCTACATGCTGATGAAATCCTAATCTTTGGCGACGCTTCAAATCAAAATTATGAGAGATTGCTTAATGTTTTGAATTCTTTTTCTAACTTTTCTGGTCTTATGATTAATCAGGATAAAAGTAAGCTCATCATATCTAAGTATATCTTCTCTACTATGGATAGTTGTGCTGCTCTTAACATTCGACTCATTATAATAAGATGACTTACCTTGGGCTGCCAATTTCTTTTAAGAATCTATGCTCGACTGATTATCAACCTCTGTTATTATTCATCTCTAAGCGGTTGGCAAGCTGGAAGGCTAGGTTTCTCTCTTCGGCCAGGCATCTTCAATACCTTAGATACACTGTATGAAACACAAAAGCTTACTGGATTAGAAGCTCTATTATACCTAAAGGTTGTCTCAAGAAATTAGGGAGAATGTCTGCTCATTTTCTCTATTTTGGAGATACGGAGGCAAAGAAGTTACATCTAATTGCTTGACATAATACTTGCAAGCCTAAGAAGTTCGGTGGCATAGGGCTCCCTAATCTCCATTCTCTTTAATATGCCAATTGCTGCTCCCTCATAATTAGGTTTTATAACTCCCAATCTCCCCTCTTTACTTGACAGAATAATAAACACTTCACCCCTTGGTCTCCCATCAGGATTAAGGCCTCCAAACTTTGATACATGATTACGAAGGTGGCTAGGAACATTGCCAATAAAATAAACTTCACCATCACTCCTTAAAGCAAAATTGTTATGCTTTAGGACCCTTGGGTATTTGGGAATTCTTTACATGCTGAGTATTTTCATAATTCCCCTTCCTCCACCTTCTCTTACTATTCTAAGGTTGATGATTTTATTGCTAGAGGCGGCTGGAACTTTTCGAACATTCTAGATGTCGCTATTTGCTTTGTTTTGGAAACTATTCCCATTTATACTGAGCATAAGCAGATTCTTTCCTGGAAGGATAATAAAAAAAATATGTTGGTCCACTTTTGTTAATAATTATTTCTTTATAGAGGAGAGCATATTCTGTTGGTCTAAATCAATTTGGCACAAACACCATGCTTTAAAATTTTTGGTTTATTCTTGGCTTGCTACGAGAAGGGGGCTTAAAACTGCGGATGAATTGTTAAAAAGAAATATCTTTATTGAGCCTACATGTAGTTTATGTTTTGCCAGCCCGGAAACTACTTCCCATCTTTTTTTCAAATCTCTTTTGCTGTGTTGAAGAATCTGATCCCCTCCCTTTGTGCTTTTTTGCTGAGACTGTCTCTCCCTCAGGTCCTTCAATTCTTAGAGGATAGGAATTATGCCATGAAAGACATTAAACATTTCTATTTACTGAACATTTGTTGTGTCAATTATTTCATATGGAGGGAGCAAAATGAAAAGAGGTTCAATTCAAATTTCAGAAGTAACAACACTTTGTGTTCTATTATCAAAATGGCTGTTAATAAAAAGCTGACTACCTGGAAGAATGGGAATAGATTAGGAGAATTATGTCAATCCTAATCATTTGATTTCTCTGTGATGTTGCTGTTACGATTTGTGTTGAGTTATTAGTTGGCTGTTGTATGATTAGTCACATGCTTTCTTCTTGGGTTTTCATGGTGCTTTATTTGAGCTAGAATATGTATTATATGGCTCGTGATCTGGAATATGTCATATATGCCTCCCTGCTCGATTGATTAATCTGGATGGATTTTCCTTGGCCTTGGACGATAATGAACACTGCTTACTCCAGGTTGACACCTTTTCTTCAGTTTTGATTTTAGGTTTTTAATCTGTATTTTATAATTTTTACTGGTGAGCTTGCTCACATTTTTTGTAGCTACTCTTTTATATAGCAGCTCTTATGTAATCATTTGGTGATTAATTCAGGGGCTCTGCCCATAATTTTTCCAAAAAGGAAAAAAAATATATCTTATAAGAGGAACGACTTTTAATTCCATTCATAAGTAGTTTGTAATCAAAAGTCTGATTATTTCTTGATCTACTAATTGAGTATTATTGCGGGCTATAATATATGCGGCGATAGAGTTAGAACTTTACGTCTTAGTGTTGTATGGATATCTAGCTCACACACAAAGAAAACATAAGATTTTTACATGAAAAGCCCCAGAAAGGGGAAAAACCATGGGGCCTAACCCAGTTGAAAATGATTTCGCTAGACTTTAAGTAGGTTATAGTGGGTGGACTCATCCTTGAGGGCGATCAGATTACAAATGCCAACCATATGGTTGTAGCTTAGTACTCAACAGGGATAAAAATTCAGCGTCACTTGTAAGTTCGGACGTCAGTTAGTAGTCTGGCAGTGACTTGGCATAACTCTAGCATCGGTCGGTGGTTCGACAGAACTCCGGTGTCAAGTATTGGTCCGATGAAAGTCCGGCGTCACTCAGTAACCCTCCGAAAGTCCGGTGTTAGATAGTGGAGGTCCGACGAAACTCAGGGCCTCAAGCGGTGGTCCGACGGAGCTCAGGGCATCAGATGAGGGTATGGTGGAACTATGGGCCTCAAGTGGTGGTCCGGCAAAACTTTGGGCCTCAGGTGGTGGTCCGGTAGAACACAGGGCGTCAAGCGGTGGTCCGGCAGAACTCAAGGCCTCAGGTGGTGGTCCGACGAAACTCTGGCAGTGGTCGAGGAGGAGCAGGGAGGCAAGAGCAATCTCTGATCTCTCTCTTGAATCCTTAGGCTTGGGGTCCCTTTCAAGAGAAAAAGGGGGCTCTATTTATAGATTTCTTGGAGTGGCATGGCCCATAAATATGTGAAAGATCAAGGGTAAATGGGGAGTGGTTTGGATGGACGGCTGATGTTGAATCCCTTGATCATGGACCATTTGATGGACATTTGAAGGTCTCAGTGATATCGAAATTTAGTGATCTTGGACTTGTTAGATTCTTATCATCGAGCTGCTCGATTCGACTATAAGCATGTCACATTTGGAAACCGTTTAGTAATCCAAATTATGGTTCAAACTTTCCAACGATGCTTCAGGCCCTTGATTTGAACCCATTTGGGCTCGAATTAAGTTGAATTTGGTGTCGTTGGGTTCATATTTCCGAGACGTTCAGTTTGATTATAAGTTTGCTGAAATCAGAGTTCAGATGGTCCTAATTTTAATTCATCTAATTTTAATTACGGAAGTTTCCAACCTGATTTTTCCTCGAGATTCATGCCCATTTGATGGACATTTGAAGGTCTCAGTGATATCGAAATTTAGTGATCTTGGACTTGTTGGATTCTTCTCATCGAGCTGCTCGATTCGACTATAAGCATGTCACATTTGGAAACCGTTTAGTAATCCAAATTATGGTTCAAACTTTCCAACGATGCTTCAGGCCCTTGATTTGAACCCATTTGGGCTCGAATTAAGTTGAATTTGGTGTCGTTGGGTTCATATTTCCGAGACATTCAGTTTGATTATAAGTTTGCTGAAATCAGAGTTCAGATGGTCCTAATTTTAATTCATCTAATTTTAATTACGGAAGTTTCCAACCTGATTTTTCCTCGAGATTCGTGCCCATTTGATGGACATTTGAAGGTCTCAGTGATATCGAAATTTAGTGATCTTGGACTTGTTGGATTCTTCTCATCGAGCTGCTCGATTCAACTATAAGCATGTCACATTTGGAAACCGTTTAGTAATCCAAATTATGGTTCAAACTTTCCAACGATGCTTCAGGCCCTTGATTTGAACCCATTTGGGCTCGAATTAAGTTGAATTTGGTGTCGTTGGGTTCATATTTCCGAGACGTTCAGTTTGATTATATGTTTGCTGAAATCAGAGTTCAGATGGTCCTAATTTTAATTCATCTAATTTTAATTACGAAAGTTTCCAACCTGATTTTTCCTCGAGATTCGTGCCCGATCAAGATAATTTTTCGAGGATGTATCAAGTATTATATAAGCTAAATTGTCCATTAATGTGAAGACAAGCTGTTCTTGATCTCTCATCCATCATGAGCTTTGAAAAAGAGCCATGGTGATATTATGAACTTTGAAAAAAGAGCGAGAACTTTGAAAAAAGAGCGAGGTTGATTGATGCTGATGGAAATGAAATACAACTGGACATGCAGTCCCATTTGATGATTTGGGGATACATTTTAAGAGAAAAAAAAAGATAAATAGGAGATTCATTCTAGACGTTATAAAGAAATCAGTGTATTTTATTTAATGACTGTATCAACAGTTTTGAAGACTTGTTTAATATCTCACCAATGGAAAATGCACACCTCTACCCTAGATCTCATCCAATTGTTCAACAACACAAATAATAAATTAAGCAGAGGGGATGGCAAGCAAACAGTCGTTCTTAACCCCACATGGCCATGAAAATGCATCCTAGCTTTCTTTGAACCTTCCCGTTGGAAGACTCAACTCCGAAGTAAACCACGGGTCGACCTGCAATGCTATAAAGCTGATGTGATGGTAAGAAAACAGTCCCCATTTGGCCACGAAAATACACCCAAGCTGCCTCTCGGCCCTGAGAGTGGGCAACATGGCCCACCTCTGTGCACTGCTCCAGGATGACCCAACACGATTCTACGACATGACCGTTAAAGGAAACAACATACTCCACATCGCCACAAGCCTCGACAACGTCTGGCCCATCACCGAGGCGTGCAATCTCTCTGAATTGGACCTCCTGCTGCACTAGAACTTAAAAGGCGACACGATCCTCCACTGCGCCGCCCGTGCAGGGCTTGACCACATCATATCATTGCTGATCGATCATCAAGTAGGAAGGCAAATGACGAGAGTGTTGAACCAGCGCGGGGATAGCGCTCTGCACGAAGCTGCACGCGGCGACCATGACAAAGTTGTTCGGTAGCTTTTAGCTGTTGGAGAGAATATGGCCTCGATGTTTAACAGAGATGGAGAGTCACCGCTTTTATCTAGCAACGCTGAGGGGCTCAGTGGAGACTGTGGAAATGTTGCTTGGATGCGCGATGGTGGATTACAGAGGTCCTCGAGGGAAAACTGCTCTGCATGCTACCGTCTGTCGAAGCTATGGTAACCGCCACAAATTTTCCATTTCATTAAAAGATCAACACCTTTTTCAATTAAATCTTTTTAAGAATATTTGTATTTTTTAGGATCAAATTTCTATTATAAATTTATAAAATACCTACACCTATGACACCTATAACGGAGAAATTTACTTGAAACACAATGACCCGTAGGGGATGTAGAAAACAGGAATGCTAAAGAATCAAGAAAGCTCGGAGAAAACTATTTCTCTATCAGTTTTTCTTCCATTTCTATTTCACCGGTACATACACTATTTATAGTATTGTTACATGTGATTGGTTACAACTATGTGGCTAGGAAGCTGTCACAATTATGTGGCTGAGAAGCTGCACATGGCAAGAAAGTTAGTTACAGAACGTTCTTGCTTACCCCCCCCCCCCCCCCCCCCCAAACTAATGATGGGTTTGCAGTTATATATGATGGACGGAGATGTGTTTGGCTTGGATGCAATCTCTAATGAAGTGGCAATCTACTTCGATGTGTTTGGTTCTGGCATGGATTAGTGGATTATTTGCTAAGGCAATGGCGAAAGTATTGTCGTAATAGACTATAGTTGGTGCAGTTTGAGGAATATGAAAGTCCTCAAGTAAGCATCTGAGCCAAATTATTTCGAATGCAGTGGTGGCAAGACTTCTGTATTCCACCTTAGTGGACGATCTTGCTACTGTTATTTGCTTTTTATCTTGCCAAGAGATAAGAGTTTTACCAAAGAAGTTATAATAATAAGAGATTGACTTTCTGTCGGTAGTATTGTTTGCCCAGTCGGAATCAACATATCTGCATAGTGTGAGGCTGTTGTCGTGCAAAGGAAGACCGTAACTGGATGTTCCTTGAATGTATCGAAGGAGCCTTTTAAGTCCTTCAAAATGAATGTTAAGGGTTGTTTGCATATGTTGGCACAGTTGATGAACTGTGAACATAATATATGGACCTGTTAATGTAAGATATTGTAAAGATCCAATTAAGTGGCGATATAGTTGTGGTTGTGAAAAATCTGAATTTGAATTAGTGCTTGTGACAGTTTTGCACGCCATTGGAGTAGCGAATGGTTTTGCATTGGTCATGCCTGCTCTTTCAAGTATTTTATGGGCATATTGTTGTTGATGCAAAAGAACTCCATATTCTGTTGGAGTAGCTTGGATACCTAGGAATTGTGCTAGTGAGCCAAGGTTGCACGTCTGAAACCTTTCTTGTAAGCTGGAAAGGAGTCATGTTATTTCAGTGTTTGAATTTTCAGTTAGTAGGATATCATCTACATAAATCAATATGTACATACAAGTTGATCCAGTTTTGTATATTAGTAAGGAGGGATTGGCTGCACTTATCTGAAATTCGAAAGCTTACAGATGATGAGAAAGGGTAGAATACCATTCTCTTGGTGACTATTTTAACCTGTAAAGTGTCTTTTTCAACTTGCATACATAATTGGGATGAATTGAATCTAGAAATCTCGGTGGTTGCTGCATATAAACCGTTTTTGATAGATTTTCATATAGAAAGGCCTTAGAAACGTCTAGTTGATAAATTTCCCACTTGTGATACAAAGCTATAGTAATAAGCACTCGAATGGTGGGTATTTTTGCTACTGGACTAAATATCTCCGTGTAGTCTATACCATGTTCTTGATTGAACCCTTTTGCTACTAACTGGGTCTTGTATCTTGCAACCGATCCGTCTGCTTTCAATTTGGTTTGAAAAGTCCATTTGCATCTAAGGATATTTTGATTTGGTGAGTGAGGAACTAAGTCCCATGTTCCTTGGGCTTGAAGGGCTTGAAATTCCTGTGACATTGCTGACCTCCAGTGCTCTATTTTTGCAGCTTGACTATATGTTGTTGTTCTGTTGGCTGAAGTACATGAGCCAGATCGAAGATTTGCTTTGGTTTGTTGTGACCAGTTTTGAAATAGGTAATCATAGGATGTGTAGGCTGGCGATTTGGAGCTGGGAGAGATGGTGCTATTTTTGGTGATGTGTCGGATATAGTTGGAATATTAGGGACAAATTTTACTGCTGGTGGTGATGTGTTGGATATAGTTGGGATATTAGGTAAAGATTTTGAATGTTGTGTGGAGTTAACTGATTTGGAGGTTTGCTGGCAGCTTACTGGGTTGAGTACTGGTTGAGAGTGTGGTATTGTAGTTATGTTTCTAATAGAATTTGGTAAGCCATGGGTAGGGAAAAGTAGTAGGGGGTGTAATAGGAGAGGAAACGGTTGTGGTGTTAGAATTTGCAGAAGGTTTAGCAAAAGGAAATACTGCCACATTAAAGACCACATGACATGAGGTGTAAATCTTGTTTGTAGCAGGATCTAGGCACCGATATCCTTTTTGGAATGGTGCATAACCGATGAATACACAGGATAGGATAGAGGAGATAGTTTGCTGAGCTCCCGTTTTATCTCTAAACAAGCCCAAAAAAATAAATCAAGGGCAAAGCTAAGGCGGGCCCATAAAAAAATTTATATAATTATTTTTATTCATTAATTGTTTGTTTTTTAAATTTTTATTTAAAAAGAAATATAGTTAATCATATTTATTCTTTTAGTCATTTCCTTATAACAATTATTTTTATATAGAAATAAATTACGGTCTTAAACATGAATGAAAAAAATTAAAGAAATATTTAAAAAATCTAATTTTTGCATACTTATTAAGTTATTTAAAAAAGCTAATTTTTGCATACTATGTCAAATAGTACTAAGATAAATGACTTTTTTTTGTGGGACATTTAAGCCAATGAAGGTAAACTAACACACACAACGCATATACAAGACTCGAACCTAGGACCTCTTAGTTGATAGCCTTAACCCCAAGTTGAGTTGTCATAAATGACTTGAAATGTATGATAAATAAAGAACATGACATCCAATTCTGCATACTTATCAAGTTAATTAAGTCATTATGGGAATTTGAATCATATTCAACAAGTTATCAATTATAAGCTAACTTGGTTGCCTATAGCCCAAAACCCACTTAACTTGAAATCACTCAAACCAACAAGTCACTCAAATTCGGACTTCTAAAATCAACTAAAAATCAACTTTACCTCAACCCTGAGTATTTCCCTACAAAATTCGTCAGAGAGACTCATGAAGTCACATATTCACCAAGACTATTACATAGAAATCTCTTAAAGAACATAGAGTCTCTCACTTTGAGTTATGTTTTTATAGCTTCATTCAACTCCTCTTTCTTTGTCAGGAGTTTATATACTAACCATGAAATAATTATGATATAATGCAAAATGCTCAAACTTATTTTGTTTTATTTTTTTAAAATCAATTTTTTGAACATTTATTTTATACTACTAAATAAAATTTGTATAAGAAGCTCTCCACAATTCCCTTTTTTTCCACCTGTAACAGAGAATTTCGCTTGAAAGATGAAGACATAAACTTAGATCGATCTAAGCAAACATACTGTAAGTATAAACCAATCAGAAAAATATTTTAAGGTCTACAGATATTGCGAAGATGTCCAAGCATCTAAAAGGCAAAAGATTTATCTTTTTTGTATGCTAGGGTACCTAACTCTTGTAAGGTCAGTCTTCAGATATTGTGAAGATGCTACTGAAAAAAATGCAGGTACTAAACCTACAGGTGGATGACTCCCAAAGTGCCCCCATTCACTATGCGGTTTCCCTTCGAGATTTAAAAATGGTGCATCTTCTACTACAAGCGAACGCTACAGTAGCTTATCTCTTGGATGACAAGGGCCTCTCAGCCATCCAGATAGCAGCAAGCAAGGGCTATACAAAAGTTATTGGGGAGATACTCCACCATTGCCTTGATGCCATTGAGCTCACTGATGGTGATGGCAACAATTTTCTTCATGTTGCTGCAAAGAAGGGAGCGACATCAATGGTGAGACTAGTTCTTAGTAACCTCTGCTCAGACAAAGCATAATGAGACAGATCATGAGGGAAACACACCATTGCATTGGCTGTAATGAATTACAAGTTGAAAATCATCCACCTTTTGCTGTCAGATAGCAGAGTCGATAAAAATGTTATAAACAGCAAGGGTCTCACTCCCCTTGATGTAGCTTCATCAATTGATGCCTCCAAATTTCGCTTCAGGAGGGTACATATGACATCATATCAACAAATGAATTAAAGTAATTATTTTAAGAAAATGAAGCTGGATCATTTAGCAACAACTCAATCTCTTTATAATGAAACTATTTTAAATGTCCATTTGCAGAGGATTATGATAAAAAAATTGAACTCTGCTGGCACCAAGTTTGGCCCTCGCCGAATGGACATCGTGATGTCTGAGGATCAAGCTTGTCCAGAAGAAGAGCTTGACAGACATAAAGCAATGGCAAATAACCTGGCAATAGTGGTAGTACTCATTGCAACAGTTACATTTGCAGCTGCTTTCACCTTGCCTGGAGGATACAATAACGATTGCAGTAACCAGGGACAAGGCATGGCAATTCTAGCTAAGAAAATAGCTTTCAAGGTGTTCTTTATCTCCGATACTATTACAATGGAAAGCTCTATGTGCGTCACCTTCTTGCTAATTAACAGTAGCTCTTCATAGCTCAACCTAAGATTGAGCGTCATCATTACTGCCAAGTGTTACGTGCAGGTTGCACTAGGAGGGATGTTTGGTGGTGTTCTCCATGGGTATTTATGTGGTCGTG
>CM034299.1:29649900-29714247 GCA_019925795.1 Dendrobium chrysotoxum | reverse complement strand
CCCTCCTGTATCCACAAGTTTCACCCCAAATGATCAACAATATGGGTGGAGATGAAATTGTGGGTTGTCCCACTATCTATCAGCACACCACCTCGCGGTCAGCTATCACCCCTTTCACTTTCATAGTGTGACTCGAAGTGAATCCCACTACTGAGTTCAGAGAGACTTCTGCCATGTCTAGATGCAACTTCTCCTCCTCCTCCACTTCTGACCGGCTCCCACCACCCTCTTCGTTTCCTCATCTTCGCAAACGAGGAGAACCTGAAGAGTCCGGTCCTTACACCTATGCCCTGACATGTACTTCTCATCGCACCGAAAACACAACCCCTTAGCCCGCTTCTCCTGGATCTCCTTCTCCGTCAGCTTCTTAAAGTTTCCTCCAGGCCCACCTCCTCCGTACTTCTCTTGGGTACTTCTCGTAATCCTCCCTGTCCCGCTCCTTTGGGAGCTAAAAAGGTAGTAGTCATCCTGTAGGATCCCCCAGAACTACTGCCGCCAGCCCCCCTCTCTAGATGCTTCTGATCCTCGACCAACTGCGCCAACTCCATGGCCTCCCCCAGGTCGTGTGGTCTCATCACTCTAACAGCTGTCCTGATTTCTGGTTTGAGCCCTTCATGAAGTTCCCCTTAAGCACGGTCTCAGAAAGGCGATCCAGCCTGCTAGCTAAGTACTCAAACCGGTCAGAGAAATCTGCCACTGTCCCCTCCTGCGTCAGCGCAAAGAACTACTCGTAGAAGACTCCTCCCCTACTGGTTCGGAAACACTCTAGCAGACAGTCCTTGAACTCCCTCCAACTTCGAATGGGCCGCCTCATGTCCCGCCACTGGTACCATGCCAGTGCCTTCCCTTCCAAGCACAGTCCTGCCGCTGTCAGTTTCTCCTCCTCCGTCAACCCGTTGACGGCAAAATATCGTTCCACCTTATAAATTCATCCATGGCCATCCTCACCCTCAAAGATGGGCATCTTTAGTTTCCTCACCTTAGGATCTCCTCCGTACCCCGGTATCCTCCATAACCCCCATCCCTTGAAGAGGAGGTGCTCCCAAGTGTCCCGATCATCCCTCCGATGATGATACCCCAATCCTTCATCATATTCCCCTTTCTTCCTTCAAAATCAGCACCCCTGCGGTGCATTTCTTCCCTTCTTCCCACAAAATCAGCACCCCTTCGCTCGTACCCCTGGCTCATCTCCTCTCTAGAGAGCGGTTCTAGAGGAGGCATATCGTCCTCCCCCTCAAGGATCTCCACTTCCGGATTTCTCCTTCCCCGAAACTGGTTGGGATTTCCTCCTATGCCATGGCCGTCGGTAGTCTCTCTCACTTCCGATGTCGCCGGGTTGGTCTTTGCTTCCAGTAACTTCATCATTTCTTCCATGGCCGTGAGCTTCCCCTCCAATTTTTCGTTGTTGGAGGTGATTTGATTTTGAAAAATCAAAGAACTTTCCCTCCAGATCTGATTTTAACTGACCAATTTATCCTTCCAAGACATTCCACCTTCTTTCCGGCCATCTTTTCTTCCACGGATCACAAGAAATCTTCCTCCGATAGTCCCAAAAAAATCCGCTGAAAATTCTGGATTTCATCCGCAAATGGTCCAAGATGATGCTCTGATACCAATTTGATAGAAATACTTGAGTTCTCAAGTAACCCTACCTCCAATGGATGGGCAACAGCAGAATTTCTACTGTTTTCTACAGAAAAACAAATCCCAAAACAGAGAAACGCAAGGGAAATCAGGAGCAAAACCAAACAAGCACTTGTATTCCACTAGTAGAATAATAAAAAACAGCAAACGATACAAGGATCTTCAATTCGAGAGGAAGATTAACTCTCCAAAATCTCTAGCCAAGAAGACTAGAGCCCAAACCTCCAAGAAGATCTCAAATTCTAATTCTAATACAAGATGCCATAATTCCCTCCCAATCCCCCCTAATTAACAATAAAGGATTTCTCCAAATTCCTAAACAGCCCTTACATTCAAATTTTTCCCCCCAAAGCTTGCATTAAGCCACCATGGGGCCCACCTAGGTTCCGCCCCCCTCCCTGTTTTGTCCGCCTGGAGTAGGTTTGGACCGGTCCAGCCGGCCCCTCTTGGGCCGGGCACATGCTGCGTAACAGAATCAGAAGAACATTTTTAGCTTTGTCATTGCATTAACCACAATTATGGTCTTCTTTGATAGGTGATGTTATGGGAGACATGTCAAAATCTCCTAAGAGTTCTATAAGTCTAACATTACGAGACATGGATATAGACAAGATACCATTGAAACCTAGAGTAAGTTTTGACATCGAATCAAAATATAGTCTACCCTATCCTATCTTTTACATCACAATCGAGGTAAAAAAATCTTTTTTTCTCTCTTCCATTATCCTTGTTGTTTCTTCCTACATACGCACCTCTAAGAGAATCATATAGTTTGTGGCTACTATAACGTTCCATTATCAAACTTGCTTCTACTATAGGTTTATTTTAGGGCAAGTTGTTGATCAAGGGTAGCATATCTTAAACTTAGACTCAATCCCAATGAAGCGTTTATGGGAATTAGTCAAAGCATTGGAGGCAGTGACAATTCGATGTTATTATTGTTCCTTCTTCCAACCCCCACTCCTACCACTTATACTTCCTCATGTAAAATGTATCCCCTTATTTTGTTGGCAAGTAATATTCTACATCCACGTAAATGCCCACCTTGTGTCTAGACTACATAGAATAATCGTGTACCGCCTGTGACATAATGTTCAACACCATCATGTGCATAATCCAAGCATTGATAATGCCATCTCAAATTCATGCAACCTTAGCCACCTTAGTAGGGCTTGAAAGAGATATTAACATCACGATGATGTAAATTTTGGCTTCCAACCTAAGGCACCAAACAAGGGAGGGTCGGGGACCCTATAATTTTTTACACCTTTTTGTCTAAGTCGCAAAGCATAATTTAATTTGAACTCAGTCTATAAATGCTCAGTACAAACTACATCAAGTCTTCATACTTGGGAAGATTAAATGTATAAAAAATAAGCAATATCCAATTGAGCTTTTTTGCATTTATGTCCTCCGTGACAAAGCAAATGATTGGGTTTATATTGCTACATGAGTAAATCTTATCAATAAATGTTATACCCAGGACATTCCTTGCACAAAGGGACTCGTTCGTGTCTTTTTCTGATAATAAGCTTGATAGTCTTCAACTTGAGGAGAGCATTAACAAGCCTCCCCCCCCAACACCCCCGCGCGCGCTCTCTCTGGTGACATCATGTGTGTAATATATGCTAATAAGTGTTAGGAACTTTCGCAGATAGCAAGGACATTCTTGTCTACTCTATAAATGCTAGATGATTGCTCTAAATTTATTTGCCTTGAAAAAGAGAGGAAGCTTTCCCATGTGCCACAATATTTTTGTTTACCTTTTTGCTTGAAGCTTAGATATTCATGGTGGGACAACTTTGCAACTTTGAGTTGTATTTATTATGCCCTCCATTTTATATGGCCGTATCAAGGATTCTTCGAACTTATATGCATGCTTGCCTCAATCGCTTCCAAAATCATTATGGATCAAGAACTTGTGAAAGAGTTAAATGTCCCTAGATTTAAATTTTTTCTCCCTCCAATACTAAGAGATCAACCTAGAGTCTAAAGGTTTTCCGCTTGAGTAGATCTAAAACTGAATATATTGAATGTAATTTTAGCAGTAATAGACCTAGTGAGGGATTGTGACTTTGGCAATCAAGTCATTTATAAGAGTACATGTTTTAGATATCTTGGATCTATTGTTCAGAGTGATGGTGAAATAGATGGGGATGTTATCAGTAGAATTCAAGTTGGATGGTTGAAGTAAGCATCAGGCTTGTTGTGTGATAGAAAAGTCCCCCTCAAACTTAAGGGAAAATTCTATAAGATGGTGGTGAGATCCTGCAATGCTTATGGTACAGAATGTTGGCCATTAAAAGAGAAGCACAATATTATGTTATGTGTTGCGGAGATGAGGATGCTCAGGTGGATGAGTGGCTTTACCCTTCGAGACAGGATACGAAATGAGCATATACATGAAAAGGTTGGAGTAGCTCCAGTGGAGGATAAGATTAGAGAGAGTCGCCTTAGATGGTTTGGTCATATAAAACGGCAGCCTTCCGATGACCCGGTTAGGAAAGTAGAGGTATTAGATTTGACTTATGTTAAGAAAGGTAGAGTAGACCTAAAAAGACTTGGTTAGAAAATATTAGAAATGATCTTTCTTTATTAAATTTAAACAAGAATTTGACTTTGAATAAGACACTATGGAGAAAAAGGATTCATGTTACCGACCCCACATAGTGGGACAAAGGCTTGATGTTGTTTGTTGTTGTCGTCGTCGTCTAATCCTAAGAGATGCAAAAATATTCCATCAAGTAGGTCCTTGAACACAAACAGCATCCACAATTGAGATCAAATGATACAACATTTTCAAAATTACTCAGCCACCTGCCACTTTTTTAAGAAAAGTGTGTATAGTCAATTTATCCCCATAGAGATAAGAGGATAAAAGTCCTCACCTGATAAGGAGGGCACCTAATCCCAATCCTTTTAAGAGTTGTTCAATGCACAAAAGTGGGTCATGATTTACTAATTTGCATAGTATTCTCCGAGACTCAATGATCCCTACTCATGCTTCATCGAAATATTTGACACATCCATCTACACATAGCCTTAGGGAAAGCATCCACCCCCATATAGCCTTAGAGCTACCTTCATCATATAAATTACAATGTCTTTAGGAGTATTTGCCTAAAGGTGAGTTCTTATGACCGACCATTGGAACTTCCTATAATCGAGAGGTTGAAAGTCACATTCATGAACTTCCCTAACAATGCAGCATGAAGACACATATCATACCCATATCCCGAGCTTCCCATATATTCAAGGTTGTAAGTCCCAATCTCATGGCATCTCTAAGAAAAGAATTATAAGCCATAGCTCTTGATCGAGCTTAAATCAAGCATCCACAGTATCACTAACCTAGTCA
Source organism: Dendrobium chrysotoxum (assembly GCA_019925795.1). NCBI lineage: Eukaryota > Viridiplantae > Streptophyta > Magnoliopsida > Asparagales > Orchidaceae > Dendrobium > Dendrobium chrysotoxum. Next base: position 29,709,245 of record CM034299.1, on the reverse strand, counting down.
AGCATCTTCAAGTAGGTTCGTATCCACCCAAGTCCCACAACCCCTTTAGTTCAGGCCATACACATGCATGTCCCAGTCCAAGATTTTTTTAATTTAGCATTGTAAGCCCTAACTTTCTAAATGATGCTTAGTGAGACTTCCTCCAAATATAGCTCTCACCTTCCCAACATTGGAACTCAGCTGCTAGTGTAGCCACACCCTCAAGAGAATGAAATCACTCTACCTTTGTGCTCAAATCACTTCTTTGAGTCGCTCGAAATGCATCTCAAAAGTCGAGCTACTCATGGCTCCATATTTTGGGCAACCCAGAATACGATTACTTTCCTCTACCACATTGTTTAATCATCTCGGTAATAAATGGACCCTCAAAAATCACCTCAAGTCAAATGTTCAATATGGATTACAACCTCAAAAGGTGTCTCATAGCATTCACTCTATTTCTTCATCCATTTCCTAACAATCCCAAAATACTAATTGGCATCTAAAGTGCAATCAATTTTCTTAATCAAGAGTGTTCTTGGCACTGAGCCTAGAATGTAAATAAACCATATGAGCTTGGGCACATGGAAAACCTCTAGCCTCCAAATCTAAATAACCCCTAGCCAACTCACCTCTATCTAAAAGATCTCTCTAGGGTATTATCCTTATTTACCTTTGAAATTTTATGTTGCTATACATCGTTTTGCAAACTCTAAAAGAGTCGAAAGGAGATTGACCTGAGCCAAAAAACACTTTCAAAACCAACAGTGCCAAAGAAGAAAGAAAATAATAAGGAATAGTAAAATGAGATCCTATTAAAGATAAACATAGAAAATATATGGCATTAAAGCACATACTTCTGCCATGGGAGTAAGAAAAAAGGTCCAATAAATAATGTGGAATGCTAAACATGGTATGGTCGACCATTGGCTCCAGCAACATAGCTTGAGAGTTTGCATTCCTTCCCCATACATAAGAAGGTTTATTTTGTATTTGTACCACTAATGTGGCTACTTGCCCTTGATTGAATTCACTATTGGATTGTCTTAGAGTCGATAAGCATAAAAGGCTATTTTAATATGTTTGTTATTATTTAGAGTATAAATATAGCACCCAAAGCTAATAAGGTAGCACAGATTAGAAGAGACTTTGATGTTCAAAAAAATAGCTAAGCCTACAATATTCCTAACCTCAAGAGTTACAAACATTGCGTGCCCCATATGCAGCGAGCCAGTAACATTTGGAGGTGGCATGGGTATAACAAAAGGATCCCCTCCACGATCAAAAGTAGGCTTGAAATAACCTTGAGACTCCCACCTGATGTTATGAAGAGAAATAGTAAGTGATTTCCGCTCAAATTCAAGGTTGCCAACAAGAATAAATAAGTACAAGACAACATAATTTGACGTTTCATATGAAACTTAGTTCAAACTTCAAACACCAAAACAGGATGCCCATCAAACTTTTCTTGGGGCAAGAGATTTCAATGTCCAAGTAAGCAGGTGGAACTGAAATGATGGATTGTGAAAACAACGGTTTTATAAAAATCCCTATTATTTAAGAATAAACTTGCAATATAAATAAGTCATATTTCTGCCAATAAACTTTCCTCTAGAGGTGGACCCTAGATCCATTGGTCTCCTCACAAACAACCCCTTATCTTGCTTATTTTTAACCCACACACCCAAGCTTAGAAATCACATCTTTTAACAAAAGTACATTATTTACATCCTATAACCTTGTGATCTTCCTCTCATACAATATGGTGTCATGAAGGTGCTTATAATACAAATAGTGTATTAATAATAAAACTCGATCCTCATCAACAAAAATCATCAAAGTTTTCAAATCATGAATAAGTTAAATAAATTAGTTCAAAAATATGAATTGATCACTGCACCTTCCAACATGTGAAATTAAAAACATACTACTTCTAATAAAGTTTGTTAAAGAGGCTTTTGGTGAAGAATAATGACTCAAGCTAGAGCCACAAACCTTTTGTTATGGATTCCTCATACACAACTAAATCAGTGTTTTTTCATCCTTCTTTATCTTTCATATTCACTCATCATGATGAGAATTTTGAACATCAAATGAGTGCATTTATAAAACTAGTTGAACAAAGCACCACCATCTTGATTCTCCATAGGCCAAAATTACTTGATCTATCAAACTTCTCAATCTCAAATTTCATAGCCATCAATCTTAAAATCGTGCTCCTATACGAGTTTATAAGAGGGTGTGGATCAGAAGGGGATAAAATTTTGGCTAGATACATTGATTGTCAAAACATATTTTTAATCCAAAAGCTTAATTCTATGGGTGAGGCCCATGATCAACCACTTCATATTTCTAAACCAATATATTATTCAACCATTCAAGACTTACCTCACTACTTTATATGCCTTAACAAAAGAATACATCATATTAGTTCATCCATCTCTTCTCAATACTAATCTTTTTTTAAACTATCTTATAACTTAACTTGAGAAGCTTAAGCACTAACCACATTTATGATATCATCACTAATAATTATATTAATAACAATTGCCCCTTCACTAACCCAACACAGCTCAGAAATTTCATCTTTCTCTATCCACTACTATCTAAAACTCATTATTGTAAGCATTTTCAACATACAATAATTTAAAACCTTTCCAAATGTCTTTAAATTTTTCCCTTTCAATTAACTTTCTTTTAAATAAGCAATATTTACTTTTCTTCAACCATTGTATCCACCAATTCTCTTTTCTTCATAAAATCTCCAAATTTCATATATCAAATTTAATATTAGTTCTAAACCGTGTAAACCACAACTAACTTTTCACCACAATCAAACTAGTTTTGGGGGGGAGGAGGGGCACATAACTTATAGGTGTCACCCTAGCCAAGTTTTACCTATTCTTCACCAAAATCTAGTTCATTTTTAGCAAGTCACTTCGGAGTGACAACCTAGCAAATCTTTGGATATTTCTCACCATAAGCAAATTAAGTTGCAGAACCAAGCACATCCTTGCACTAGAAAATTTCGAAAAAATATTCATTTCATTAGTTTGGCACAAGTTTTAAGTTTGATTATCAATCCAACATCAATTCTTAACCTTCTTCATCTAAACTTGAGAACACAAAGACAATTTCAACCATATGGTCCATATCAACTTTCAAGTATATAAAAACACTTTTGAAAGAATTTCCAATGAAATTAACTAACTTGCAAATTACTTACACTACAAACTATCAATCCAATGCATTGACAAAAAACAAAGGATATTCCAAAATTTTATTCATATTTCTATAGCTTTGGTTGCATCAAACTGATCAAATAAATTTTATAATTTTCATTTTGCATGAACTGTAATTATCCATAATTATAAGGCATGCATCATTACAACTGCTCCATCTTGTATAAAAAAATGTAGATAGATTACCCCCTTATGACTACAAACAGGATCCACATCCTATAAAAATGTTTTGTTGTGCCTTTTTACAAAAAAAAAAATCGTTTATAATTGCAGTTAATTGTGCACATCATGAAAAGAGAGAAAATGAGTTGACTGCTTCCAAATAAATAAATTAATCCCCATGCTGAAGTCCCAAAGCTAAAGCAACATCTTCTTAAACTATAAACTTACAGATATGCTATTTCTGGTAAAATTAAATAGGTAAAAGCAAGGGCTGGCATATTTCTCCAATTATGGCTATTATGAGGCATAGAAAGTCAAATTTCTCATTTCATATTTGATGCTAGGTTAGAAGATAATTAATAGGTGATTGTATTTATCTAAGAAATGTGAACAAATCCATTTTCCATTAATAATTCCCTGCCTAATCCTAGCGAAAAAAAAAACACCAAAGAAAAGTTTATCAATCATTTGAGACTCACATTTCTCTCCAAATATTTTATTAAAAAAAACTTAATTTATTATCAACCAAATAAGCAAGAAAATTCTTGTTCACACAACTTCTCATCTACCAAACAAAGTAGATGAAAACTAATCTCATTACTAAAGAAATTTCAACACAATTTGTTTAGCATATTCAATTCAGTTTCAGTTTCATTTCCACTCTTTCAATTCCTTCAAACCAAGCAGAGCCTAAGTGAGCTCCAAGGATATTGGTTCTCCGCATAGAGATCGCCCAAACATTCTTTAATATTATATCAACAACATAACAACATAACCTTGGCCTCTCTGCTTTAAAATAAACACAGGTTCAGTTTGGTTGAAAGAATTGAACTAGATGAAATGAGAATAAAATGAAAATGAAAATGGTAATAGAATCAAATTCAACCTAGTTTTCATCCACTGATTTGAGGAGGAGAAAATTTAAAAAAAAATTTTGATATTTAATTGTTAGGAATGTTTGTACACGTCAGCTCTCGTTTATGTTATTTCTCTGTACGGTAATCAAGATCTTGGCACTCTTGATAACCGAGATAACCACCTGCCTCCTCTACCTATATATTACCATCTCTGTAATAGACTTAGGATATGAATACAATATTATTTCCCTCATTCTTTCTGTCTTCTGCTTGCTTTCTTTCCATCAGTCTTGTACAGCTGAAGAACCATATTATGGTATCAGAGCTGTCTCCCTCTACAGCTCTTGTTCTCTCCAATGGCGGATCAACATTCCACCGCCTCAACTCCAGCAACCTCTAGTCTGTCATCTTCCCTCGCCGAATTCATCGTCCCCACGCCGCTCTAGTTCCTCATATCCAATCAAAAGAATCTCGTCCCCACACAACTCACGAATGAAAACTACACGATTTGGAAGATCCAAATCTTTCAACACTTTTCTGCTAACGGCTTTGGTGGACATCTCACCGGCGTCTCCTCTTGCCCACCGGAAACATCATCAATCGAGCACAATCTATGGAAGCTCGTTGATCGAAATCTCATTTCGGCGCTTCTTTCTACAATCTCTCCATCTGTCGTTCCATACGTCTTAACTCTCGCTACCGCACACGAAATTTGGATCACGCTTGAAAGAAGGTTACAACCCACAAATCGATCGCGCGTCATCCAGCTCAAGAACGAGCTGCATCAAATACAAATGAAGGATCGTACAATGCAACAATATCTTGCACAAATCAAGATATTAGTCGATAACATCGCGACGGCTGGTTCCACAGTGGATGCAGAGGACATAGTTCTCTACATTTTAAATGGTCTTCCTACCAATTACAATCCCTTCAAGATGGCGATTCGAACGTCCCTGAGTCCGATCTGCCTCGATGTTCTTTACTCGCTCTTATGCAGCGAGGAGATTAATCTCCAACAAGAACAACTCAAAGAAACCCAACAACAATCCGACAATGTTGCGCTTCTTTCAAACCGCAATTCTTCCAACCGCGGCAAGTTCACAAGATCCCGCAGACGTGGATCTTTCACCCGTTTGCATCCCAATTCCAGTCTTTCGTCTCCGGGACAAACATCAATGGCTAAACCCACATGTCAAATATGTGGCAAATCAGGACATTCAGCATTAAATTGCTGGCACCGATGCAATCTCTCCTACGCACCTCCTTCGAATCCTAAAGCTCTCACGGTCCAGCAGCAAAATTCGTCTACCGCCAAATGGGTGCTGGACTCCGAGGCATCTTCCCACTTAACGTCAGACGCATCCAATATTCACCAGCCAACACCTTACTCCAGTCTTGATTCAGTCTCCATTGCTAGTGGTAGTACATTACCGATCCAAAACTCGGGCCAAGGCCTCTTACCTCTACCGGATTCTATTCGTAAGCTTCACCTTCGTAAAATTCTTCACGTTCCCTCACTCTCTCATAATTTGCTCTCTATTTCTAAATTAACATCTGACAATAATGTCTCTGTCTGCTTTGACGCCAACGGTTTTCTTATTAAGGATCTTCAGAACAATCAGCCGCTTCTCTGAGGTCACAATCGCAATGGTCTGTATCAAATTAAAATCCCCACTGAAACCGGATCCACTGCTCTCAAGGCCACTCACACGTCAAGTCCTCCGTGGCACGCTTGGCTGGGCCACCCTCACGCTCGTCTTCTTTCTATTTTAGCTAAACAAACTCCTGAACTTTGTAACTCGTCCCATACCTCTAATATTTGTGTTTCTTGTAACGTGGCAAAAAGCCACAAACTCCCTTTCTCTACTAGTATCTCTGCCTGTAATAAACCATTTCAACTCGTTCACTCGGACGTTTGGGGTCCGGCCCCTCATACTTCTTTAAACGATTTTAAATACTATGTGGTTTTCATAGATGATTTCACAAGATTTTCATGGATTTATCTAATGCATTCAAAGCAAGAAACGTTTTCTAAATTTCAGATTTTTTGCAACTTAGTTAAAAATAATTTTCATAGCCATGTTCAAACTTTCCGATCCAACGACGGCGGAGAATTTAACAGTAATGTTTTTCGTCAATATCTCCTACACAACGGCATTACGCACCAAATGAGCTACCCCTACACGCCTGAGCAAAATGGTCTCGCTGAAAGAAAACATCGCCATCCCATTGAACTCACTTGCAAGCTCTTTCATGCGGCCACTCTTCCAAATTCTTTCAGGGCCGAAGCGGCCTCAACAACCAATTACTTGATAAATAGACTGCACTCTTCGGCCATCTCGAATCAAACACCCTATTTCAAACTACATGGTCGCAATGCTTCCTACACTCACCTTCGAACCTTCGGGTGCTTGTGCTTTCCTTGGTTAAAACCTCACGCTCCGACCAAACTTTCGCCTCGTTCACAAGAATGTGTATTCCTTGGCTATTCCACACAACACAAAGGCTATAGGTGCTTTAACATTCTCACAAATCGTATCCATATATCTCGTTATGTCGTTTTCCATGAAAATCACTTCCCCTTTAAGCACAATCCCGAACAATCCTCATCTCAAACAGCAAACACATCATATTCCCCTCTACTTCTCATTCCATCGTCTACTGTATCATCCCAATCTCTGCTCCATCCCAACCTCACAACGACCTCTCCACATTCATCAACTCCTACCAATCTTCTCCCGACAACTTCTCCATCCCATGACATCACCATCAATCAAACTTCGACTACCAATTCCTCCACGCATCAACCACCATACATCCCAACTCACTATATGCAGACTCGTTTAAAATATGGAATATCTTGTCCAAAGAAATTCTTTGATCTATCCGTTGTTCCTCACCCGGAACACACCCCAACGTCTTATTCTCATGCCGCAAAACACAAACACTGGCGATCAGCTATGTCGTCTGAATTCCTGGCTCTTCAGAAACAGGGAACGTGGTCGCTCGTACCACCAATAGCGGGCAAACCCATTCTCGGCTGCAAATGGACATTTAAAACAAAGTTGAATCCCGACGATAACATTGCTCGATATAAGGCACGGTTGGTTGCTCAAGGTTGTTCCCAGGAATTCGGTATCAACTACACCGAAACGTTCAGTCCAGTTGCTAAAATGGTGACAATCCGTATTCTACTAACCGTTGCCCTTCATCATCACTGGCCTATAACTCAACTTGATGTATCTAACGCCTTCTTACACGGTGATCTACAAGACGAAGTTTACATGAAACAACCCTTCGATTTTGAGGATACTCAACACCCTCACTATGTCTGCAAGCATCACAAATCTATCTACGGGTTAAAACAGTCACCACGACAATGGTTTCAAAAAGTCACAGCATTTCTCCAATCCCTTGGGTTCTCCTTTAGTAAAGCCGACCCGTCTTTATTAATTCTCAATCAGGATAATATTCATATATGTATTCTTATCTACGTGGATGACATCCTGATTACAGGAAACAATTCTAACAAAATTCAAAGTGTTTTGCAGCAACTTCACTCAACATTCAGCCTCAAACAACTCGGCGATGTGCTCTTTTTCTTGGAATACTGGTCATTAAAACCAGCACCGACTACTTTCTACAACAACAACATTACGCCCGCGAACTTCTCAACAATGCAGGATTCACCGACTGCAAACCATCCTCGACACCCCTCGGCCTGAACAATCCAAACACAATCCGGACAATCAACCTTACTCGGACCCTCATTCATTCTGCAAGCTAGCTGGCTCCCTACAGTATCTTTCGCTCACCATACCAAATATTGCTTTTGCTACTAACCAGATTTGCCAGCAAATGCACGAACCCCGTAACCGTGACTACCAGGACTTAAAGCGCCTACTTCGGTACATAAAAGGCACCATTGACTTCAGACTACCAATCACACCGGGCAACCTTCAACTTCACACCTACATCGATGTCGACTAGGCAGCCGACTCTACAGACTGCAAATCTATCACTAGGTTCTGCACTTTTCTCAGACCAAATCTAGTTTCTTGGTCCGTCAAGAAACAAATAATGGTCGCCAAGTCATCCACAGAAGCAGAATACAGATCTCTATCATCAGCCACCTCCGACATCATCTGGCTTCATCGGCTAGTTGAAGAATTCCACATACCTCAACACTCTCCAACTCCGATCTCTTGTGACTATACATCCTCCATAACACTAGCTAACAATCTTGTCTTTCACGCTCAGACTAAACACATCGAAATCGATTATCACTTCATCAGCGGACAAATCAAACAAGGAGACATTACTATCACACATGTCAGCTCCACGGATCAGATAGCCGAAATCCTCACAAAACCTCTATCTACCACCAGATTCCGTAATCTGAGATCCAAATTAACCATGGGCGGAGGGAGGGGGGGCACAGGCCCCCCCTAAAAAAAAACTATTTTATATTTGTTTATCCAATCACCATCAAGCAAAATGAAAAGAGAGGCTTTCTTAGCAAGCAAATAATTATTTTTTTAAAGTTTTCTTGTTACATACATGTACTATTAGAGTAAAATTTTGCATATATAATTATATTCTATATATTATTTACATATATTTTTAAGTGTGTTGTCCTTTGAAATCAATGCATTTCCTTTTTTTCAATATTTTTATTAAAATTTTGTTAAAAATAAATACATAAGTTTTAATTGAAATCTTTGACATTTATTTGTAACTTTATTTTAAAGAATCTCGACTAAATTTTAGCTAAATTTATATTAAAATGATTGAATTTGAAACTCACTTAAATTAGCTGAAATGAAAATATTTTAAAGAATCTCGTGTAAATTTTAGCCATCGACCCAAACGGTCTGCTTCGTTTTCCCTTTTGTGTCTCTCTCACGACTTGCGACTCACGACCTCGCGCAAGGCTTTCGTTTTCCATTTCGCTTCTCTCTTGCCCCTAAACGGTGACCGCCCGTGGCAAATATTTATGTCTTCTAAGCCCTCAATACCATGTTATTTGCATCCTAAATTTTTATTTTATAGCTCCTCTTGGCTCCGGTAATGAGACGGCAAACATAACTATTTTAATTTAGGCCCCCCTGAATAAAATTTCTGGCTCCGCCACTGAAATTAACCATTCGCTCACAAAATGATTAATTTGCGGTAGGCTGTTAGGAACGTTTGTACACGTCAGCTCTCGGTTTATGTTATTTCTCTGTACGGTAATCAAGATCTTGGCACTCTTGATAACCCGCCTACCTCCTCTGCCTATATATTACCATCTCTGTAATAGACTTAGGATATTAATACAATATTATTTCCCTCATTCTTCCTATCTTCTGCTTGCTTTCTTTCCATCGGTCTTGTACAGCTCAAAACCATATTATTAATTGATTAGAATTTGAATTTTTTGTTGAGATGAGAGGATATGTGAGTTACCATAATGTCCTAAATTTTTCTTCCGAACTTTCATTAAGGTTGAACGGGATTTGTCACTGAACGGGATTTTTAGACAAATTCAATTACATATTAATTACATTAGAACAACAAATACGAAATTATAAAGTTAAATGCATTTACATTCCTTCCAACCAAACATACGTGGCATTCGGAGCAAATAAGAACCAAACATATGTCTCCCATTCTGGCAGGGAGACATAGTAAAGAAACATAGTTCCTATCGTAAGAAAGAACCAGCAATAAAATACCAGTCATATATTCGTTCCTCTGATGCAAAATCGAAAGATTTTGCAGTTTCTGGAGAGGTGAAGATACCATTCCTCATAGCCGCCACTGTTCAACAAAAGCGGCGTTAAATCCAACTCCAAGAACAGGAGGTATGAAATAAAGATGCGTGGGTAACCAAACTTGAGAAGCATTTATTGTTCGGGCGGCTTAGATTCCAGCGGAACGATGCAATTCCTAAGCAACTGGAGCGAGTAGTAGAGAAAAACGGGCATAATCTGTACACGGAGCGCTGAGAGAGAACGAATGGCGCAGCGACGGCCATTGGAGAGAAGCTGGTAGGAATTCAGACTGAGCAAAAAGGACACTGGATGATAAACCCTAAAATGGGGATAAGGCGGGTCAGATGGAAATCAACAAACAAGCAACAATAGCGACGCTTTGCAATAAGGCGCCAGTCCATTTCCCGGTAAATGTCATTTATTCCTTTTTTTTTTTTAATTAAACATTATTCTATTGAGAATAATACTAAATGTTTTTTGGATTTAACTTTTCTTTATTATTTGGATATTATTATTATTATCATTAAAAAAATTTAAGCTTGAGCTATACGTATTACTTATAATTGAAATTAATAAATTTAGCATATATACAAGATCAAAACAATCGTGGAGAAAAAAAAAAATATATATATATATATATATATATATATATATATTAACAATTTTATAAATAATGTAGGCAAACGATTGTTATTATTTAGTTTTATAATCCCTTTATTAAAACTTAAATATACTTTAAATTTCAAGTATATTTAGATAATTTAGAACATAAAATTTAAAAAAAAAATCAAATTCTGTAAAAGTACAGTATTTTATCTTTATCAAATTCCTATATCACAATATGTTAGAGTATTGATTTATTGAAATAATGATTGATATAATTGTGGGCAATTAAGAGGGCATTGTATTGCTTCTGGGTGTGAACAAATTAAAGGAGAGAGAAAATGAGATTAGAATGAGGAGGCTAGTCAAAGGAAGGGTAAATGGGGTTGAGCCCTGACAATAGAAAGAGAGAGTAGAAGAGGTTAATATTAAAGAAAGTCTCATCCTTAATACATCCATAAGAGCTATTGGGGAAGAGGGGGATATGAGGCAACCTCAAGGAGCTCCGGCTGCAAGTGACACTACAAGAGATTGAGCTTGAGGGGCTCAATTCTTTCAATTCATGGGTATAATGTCAACTTGCAAGAAGATTGTTAGAGTCGACTTAAGTTTCATGATCGTTTAGAGGCCCTTCCCCATATGCTTGATCGATAAAGATGGATGAAGCAAAATGAAAGTTATAGAGACTAAATGGGATAATTTGATAAGTATAAAAAGATGGAGGCGGTGAGAGATAATATGATTGCTATGAAGAAAGGGAGATCTTTTTTCCATGTTAATATGGCCGATCATCTGAAAAAAAAAATGTACATGTTAAGAGAGCGCTATGATGAGTATAACTAGGCTTAAGATAAGAATAAGATAAAATTAGTTTCTTTGAGTTGTGATGAGCAAGATTTTTAGGCACGAACAAAATCATATATTTTTAAGTTTGAAATCTTTATCAAAGTCCATCTAAACTATCTCTATCCATAGAAATTGATAAAGTCTATTATAATAGGAATTATGCCCAAAATGGTAAATACCATTTATCTAGTTGTGAACCAAGAAAACATGGTGAAATGAGTTATAATCATAGTCTTTGTTTGAGGAAATGAAGCAACCTAGGAAATATTTATCTCCTTATGATCATCCAGCACTGTTTGAGATCCTTTAAAATGGAAAGATAGATTTTCTTGTAAATGTAATCACGCTGAAAGAAACCAATGAATATAACCATGTAATATCAATTATAAGGTTTAACTATTTTTGATATATCATCAAAAATTTTGATTGATCAGGTATGAATCTCGAGATAAATTCTAATTAAAAACTTCAGAATTTAAATCTAGAGCCATATGAATTTTGATTTCAGCAAACATATATTCAAACTAAATGTCTCAAAAAGACGAACCCAACGACACCAAATTCGATACAATCTGAGCACAAATAGATCCAAATCGAGGGCCCAAAGCACATTTAGAGGATTAAAAGTATAAATTGGATAACCAAATGTCATCAAAATATTGCATTTGAGTATGTCTAATTCTAACATCATTTGAGAATTCAAACACTTGATAAACAGTCTATGATCAACGAGCCCAAGATTGTCTAATTCTAACATCATTTGAGTATTCAAACACTTGATAAACAGTCTATGATCAAATGAGCCGATATTGACCGTCCATTCAAAACACTCTCAATGTGTCATTGATCTTCTTCGTATTTATTGGTCATGCCACTCCTAAAAAACTATATCACAAGTCAGGTGATTCAATGTAAGAAGTCATCATTTTCTGCCCGTCGGTGTATCATATCATATCAGTTAGTCTCCTTATGCCTCATTATTCATTTCACTTAAGAGGGGTAACATGTCTCCAACCAACTTGAATCAGTCAATCATTTTCAGCTAGTATTTCTTGCTTTTACACACATCATATACACTCAATATAATTATCAATATACTCATTAGTATATTTGTAGTATGTCTAGAATACATATTGAACAAAATGAATAGTAAATATATGCACATTATGTATTTCATATCTAAATGCAATATAATGACTCCTGGTTATTTTATATTCAACATCATACTACTCATGTAAACTAAAAAGATATATGTAAAATCATATGGTGAAATTTTAATTTTAACCAGTCAAAATACTCAGAATAATGATATATATCAAAAGGTACACGATAAAAAATACAAAAATAAGAGATATTATATTTTAATTAATTTTAGGAGAGATAAAATATGAGAAATAAAAATAATTGAGATAGAAATAGCATTTGGGTTACCTATGACGATCAGAATATTTTTTCCAACACCACCCCCCCCCCCCCCCCCCCCCCCCCCCCCCCCCCCTCTTCTTCTCTCTTAACCAAACAAGAAGAAATGGGAGGGGATGGCTAGGGGTGATGGGTTTAAGAAAATGCTTTTAGATATTTTTATAAAAAAATGAAGTTTAGACTCAATGCCTTGACGCCCAAAACCCCAGCATCATTGTACTCAATTTATTCCCTAAAAACCCAAGAGCTCAAAGTGAGGGCACCGCAACACTCTCACATACCAAATTCTAGAAGTTTTAAATAAATTAAACGAATGTTATTACAACCTATCGACCTTTAAAAAATATAATCCTCTATATTTCTCACTATTGATCACTGATGAAAAAGAACATAATCATTGATCATCTGTCACATTAATCATTAATCAAATCATGTATTCATTCATTCACACATGTATGCATGTTAATCAATATACGTGTTACTTAATCAATCATATGGCACGTTATGCAATACATTTCAATCACAAATAATTGCATTCAAAATAATGAACTATACCATTAGTCCAAAAAATGTGAAACTATTTAAGTAAAAGAAGCTAAACTCTTCAACATCAAGGCGTCATTTGATGTAATGATTGAAATTTATTAAGAAACTTTATAGTTGAGCATGCTCATCCTGAAAAAATCTTGTGATGGGTGACCTCCTCGGAAGTTTCACCAACATGATAAATCAAGAGGCTATTAAGCCAAAGCGAACAATATCTTGATAGTTAAGAGTTTAAGCTATTACAAATGGTATCAAAGAAATATACTAGCTGGAAGATGAGAACAAAATATCATACAAGATAAAATGCTATGTCATGGGAGCAACCTCTTGAACTCTGTATGGGACAAATTGCTATGTGGTGAGAAACATCACTTAAATTTGTGGAGGCCACCTTTAGAATCTTATCTGCTTGATGGATGCTTTTGGAATAAAGATAATAAAAAGAATACCAATTACTTAAGTGGGGGAGATTATGAAATTCCTTAAGTAAAAAAAGTTAAACTCATAAACATGAATGCACCTTTTGGTGTAATTGTTTGAATTTTATTAAGAAACTCTGATGTTAAGTGTATTCATCTTGAATAAATTCTTATATGAGCGACCCCCTAAAAAGTTACACCAACATGACAAAATTGTGATGCCATTGGGTCAAAGTGGATAATATTATTATAGTTAAGAGTTTGGGTTATTATAGGATATCTTTAAAATATTTATCACTTCCTGCTGACTCAAATTATATACCCTTAGCTGTATTGGAGGCACTACCAATACTGAAGGTGTGAGATGTCTTTAACTTCCACTCACATTTCTAGCATTAGTTTTGCTCATAAAATGTTAACTAAATATTCTAAATCTGGTAGGTCTCTATTCATATGTCTGTCAAGATTGATCCATCATGGACCTAGATCTCTCTCTCTCTCTATCCCTTCTATGGGTAATCAATCATCATGTGTCCATACAGACCACATCTAAAATACTATCCTGTGATCATGTAGCATTGTCTTGTATGCCTCTTACCACATATGAGGCATTTTGGTATACTACCAGTTGGTATCATAGGTTCTCTTCTAACATAAACAAACTTGCTTCTCTTCTCACTACTATCTCATCTAGTCATCTCTTTATCTGCTCTCTTCCTACTCATAACATGTTTGAACTAGGGAATTGCAAAATCATTTTTCACTAACCTGACTCTCTCAGTTAATTTTAAAAACTCCTAAATCCTTAGTAGTACAAGGAGATGTCTCAGCTTATCCTTAAAAAATCTGTAATATTTGTCCTCGGTGGTACTAACTAGTTGAGGTGCATACCTAGCTAGTGTAATAAACTCACCCCCGTATTGTATCACTGACATGCTCCCCTGCTCTAGCCTTATGAAAGCCTCTTATATATGTTATTTTGCCGACGAAGGTATGAATCAGTCTCTAAAGATAAAAACTAACTATGTCCAAGTAATCTCTACATTTATCTTCCCTTGGAATTTCTCCTACTATTGTCCTATCCACTATCTCTCAATTTCACCTTCAAATAAGATCACTGTCAGTGGTACTTCTATGCTCTCCAGGCACAACATGCTGTCAAATATCTTTTTTAATTCTCGGCAACCAATCTTCTACTACATGTGGCATTACAACTCCCTTAAACAATAGGAGCTTCAACTAGTGGAACACCTGTAAATATTTATTATCCTCTGTTTTCTTATTCCCAATTTGACTACTTTAAGCATCACTCATCAATTGGGTTATCAAACTAACAAACTGCATCATAATATTAGAACTCACTAGGGCTACTCTACTCTGCTCATTTGGTACTTTAAATGGATACATTAAACAATTGGTTCTCTTTCCAATCAAATGATAATTCAATCATGCATATGCAAGGAATAAACACTAAGAAAATAAATTTTATTGCTATCCATTTTTATCCCTCTCAAAAATAATTCTTATAGCTCTCGTTATAATCCAATTCTTCCAATAATTTTTACTCTGATATAAAATTTGTGACGTCCTAAATCTAATTTTGGAAAATTTATTCACTTTATCTTTTAATTAATATACTAGAGCAAGTAGCTATAAATTATATATATCAAATATTTCTATCTTCATTCATTAAAATGTACAACTACATTTGTTGCTCAAAATTTAATTTGTCATAAATAGAAGATCACTTACCATATCAATCTAAATCTTTCTAAATTGTTGACTATAAAAGAATAAAATAAAATATAGAAAATAAAATAAAACCTGAAGATTTTGATCTATTTTACTCACCGGATCTTGACCCCTTCCATAAAATATATAAGAATCACAGAGTAAGCTAATAACTCAGTAAGTTATCAAATACTATAACTACAATCAATGCAAGGCAATAGAAATGGTATGCATGTAATCATTCATTCCAAATCAATGTAAATATATACCTGTAAAAATATGTAGTAGTCAATATGAGCAGTATCATATCATATGAGCAGTAAAAATTAGCTCAAGGTGTATATTTTATGGTTAGTGATCAATAATCATGTATATTATCAATAAGTTCTATCATTCCTATATTTAGATATTTTTATTAAAAAAACTTTAGACTCAGTGTCACTGCCCTCATTTATTTCCTAAAAAACCCAAGAGCTCATTGGCGCAGCACCCATCCCAGTGCGCAACGCTCTCACATACAATTTTCTAAAATTTCAGGGAAATGAAATTGAGGTTGTTACCAGAATCACCCATCAACAAATTCAAATTCAACAACTGTAAACCCACATCCCTCCTAAGGAGACCGAAATCCCCAATCACTGGAGCAATCACAAGGCAGTTAATTAAAAACATTATCTTACGAAGTAGTATGAACTGTCTTGTAATTTAATTAAGTGTTTTATATGCTAATTCTAATTCGGGATATATAGCCTTAGCCACCAACCCCCAACCAATTGGACTCTTGCCTTGTTTCAACTGCACGCGCCAGCTAATTAATTAATTCAGTGATCATCAACATTTTAGTTTAGTTTAGTTTAGTTTAGTTAGAGGCATACTTTAATAAAATTACTCTCAAAAAAATATTTTTTTTCTGGACTAAGCACCTTTTCCAATCCATAGGCTACACCCACTATCATAAATTTCAAATAAATTTTGTTTATTTGATCAATTAGCTGCGCGTTAGGAACTAATGATCCCAAATTCAAACCTTGCTGCGGTTTCTCTGTCGCTGCTGAAGGATGCTGCATTGTCGCCATCCTCCCTCAACTTTATTTCAAGCCAAAGTAACCAAATCATATAACATAGACTAACAAAAAATTTACCAAAAAACCAAGATAGCTGCTCCTCATCCTTTTTTTTATCAACTTTATACCATTCAAATCAACACTTTTCCTTCTGATCTTCCATACTTCAGGTGCAAGACAAAAGGTAGTAGGAGGAAAACCCAATAGCAAGTAATCAATATCTGATCTATATTCTACACTAAAATCATAACAAAATAATAATAATAAAAAGGAATAGGTGGTCTTCTCATCAATAAGAATCACCCTTAGATCTCTTCTAAAGGAAAAAAAAAATTAATAAACCTGCCTGCAACTTGTCCACGTTTCATATAACCCCGTTTTACTAGCGCAATGCCTAAGCAAAGGTAGGTGGTGGAAAGCAACCTGAGCTTAGTACCAGAAGTTAGAGATCCTCTCCTATTACTTTCCACTGCTCAGTTCCTCTTTCTAAGAACAAAGTTCACTAAAGCTTTTCTTTGTTTTTGCTCTATGCTTCATTGGTTGCAGGAAAACAAAGGGAAGCAGGATGCAGCTTCATATTTCACCAAGCCTGAGGCATGTGACTGTGCTTCCTGGGAAGGGAGTGAGGGAGTTTATTAAGGTGAAGGTGGCATCGAGGAAGCTCTCTTACAGGATGGTGTTCTATTTTCTGCTGTTCCTGACCTTCATGCTTCGGTTCGTGTTCGTGTTGACAGCAATGGAGACGATTGAAGGTGAAAATGAGTGCTCCTCCTTAGGTATGGGGAATGTATTTCATTTATGTTTTTGATGTTTGAACCTACAATTGTACAGCAAGAAGAAAGAGCTAAGAAAGAGCATAGTACATCATAAAATAGACATAAAAGTATACCCAATGCACTTTATATATATATATATATATATATATATATATATATATATATATATATATATTGCATTTATTATAGGAGAACACCAAAAAATAATATGAAATAATATTAAAAATATGTTGTCAAAAATATTTCATCAACACATATAATAATATTTCAAAATTGTTGTTGCTGATGGAAGATTTTGTCAGGAGAGTTTAGAGTTTAGAATTTTTCAAATATTATTTTGTTAAGCTACTTAAATGTTAAAAAAATATATTAGGAATTTCAAAATCATATTTGTATTGAAATTAAGATTTCGTTTGGAATAGTTTTCTTACTGTTTTTTAAAGCAATTTTTTAGTTAAAAAATTATAAATTTTAAACTAAAAAACTATTTTAGAAGCAGTAAGAAGATCGTTCCGAATAAAATCTAATTATATTAATCTCAAGATGATTTTAAAGATTAATCATTCTGATATATTTTGTAACAAAATATTATAATATAATTTCATTTCTAATTATTCTACTTGATCACTGATTCAACAAGATTTTAATTTGCAAAATAAGGCAAGTTATACATTATCCATGGAGTAAAATATTTTAAGATATCCATTCCAAATGTACAAGCAAAAGAATTGCTTTGGTTGGAAATCATAAAGGAACTATAGACCTCCAGTTCTACCTAAAAATTGGTGGACAAAGGCAGCTTTAATGTCATTGTTGGGAAAAAAAATGTGTTGCAGTTGTTGAAGGTGGAGCCATAGATTTTTTTTAATAAGAGTACATAAATTATTTTAATTTCCTATGGGGCACTTAAATCATATTTTATTTTATTTTTTAAATATTAAATTATATATATATATATATATAATATTTAAAAAATAAAATAAGGCAAGAAATAATTTTAAGGTAGGTGTTTGTGGGGGCCATTAAGGTAGACAGTAAGCTTCAATATTGAAAAAAACATGAAAATCAGCATTTATAATAATAATAATAATAATAATAATAATAATTATTATTATTATTATTATTATTTTGAACATTTGATGGGAAAACTACCATTATGCAGTCATTAACTTATTGATATTTGATTGTAAAAAATGGAATTTAGCAATTTTATACTAAAAATTAAATTTATAACTTTAAGTTATTAATTTATTTTATTTAAAAAATCTCATAATTTACTTCGTTTTTCCTGTAGGGTGTGTGGGAAAAAGGCTAGGGCCCAAAATATTTGGAAGAACTATGGAACCTACGGTACTATGCGAATCAATTAAATCACCAAAATTATTTTCTTATACTCTATATATCGTTTAATAAAATATTTCAAATAAGATTATTATGATCTTTGATGCTCGCAGAAGGTTCCTGAAGAAATATACCGGATTCTAGAAGAAGCTGAGGTGAAAATCCCACGGTTTGGCTCTGATGCTCCAGATTCTTTGGAGGAGTTCCTTGCAGAAATGAGAAGCAGTAAAGCTGATGCAAAGACCTTTGCATTAAGGCTCAAGGCGCTGGTATCTTTTCTTCTTCATGAATTATATTAATATATTTCCTGGGTTTGTTTTCGCAACTATTAATAAATGTAGCTGTACAATTGCTGTGAAAAAAATAATTTTTTTGAAAGTTGTTGTAGAAAATAATTTTATAATATAAAAATTTATTACAATCAGTGAAAAAGTAATAGTGTAACAAAGATTTGGGACAACTTTTTTGCTATTTTTTTAAAACAGCTTTCTAGTAAATTTTTTTTTAATTTTTATACTAAAAAGTGGCTTTACGAATTAATAAGAAAGCTGTCTCAAACGAAGCAATAAAACCATAAGAAAGCTATAAGAAATCTGTTCCAAACGAATTCTTAGTTTAAGTATTTACTATTTATTTACTGAAATGATTCAGATAAATTATTGTTTCATGTAAAATTATTAATAGAAATAAAGTCGAATTTAAAGGAAGAATGTGAGGGCATTTGCCTCCTGTGGATTTGTAATATATTTATATGTATAAGTTTAGTGTACTTATAATTTTGATCATAAATTAATATATAAATTAGTAATTTTTTTGTAAGATAAGCATAATATATGAGAAATTAAAATTTAAATATATCCTTTTAGAATCATGATAATAAAAAAATTGATTTGAATAAAAAAATAGAAGGATTTACATACAGAACACATAATTTATATATTTAGTATTTAAATTTTAATATTTATTTATGTAATATCAAAATTCTTAGATTATATTAAAAAATATCATCACTATTATTTTTTAAAATTAAATATATTTTAAAATGATTGAAATATTAAAATATTATGTAAATAAGTATAAATAATTTAATATTAGATATATAAATACATATAAAATTATGTGATATATTTTTTAAATCCCAAAAATTCTCTTTAAAATATTGTATATTCATGTGAGCTGGATCCAACAGGTCACTCTTCTGGAGCAGAAGACCCGGATCGCCAAAATCCAAGAGTTCCTTTACCGACACGTGGCATCCAGCAGTATCCCCAAACCCCTTCACTGCCTCTCCCTCCGCCTCGCGGCCGAACACTCCACTAACGCAGCCGCACGCGCTCCACTCCCCTCCCCAGACCTCGTACCCGCCCTCGTCGACAACTCCCGCCGCCACTTCGTCCTTGCCTCCGACAACGTTCTCGCGGCCGCCGCAGTCGCCGCCTCCCTTGTCCACCATGCACTCCGCCCCTCCTCCGTAGTCTTCCACATCATCACTGATCGCAAGACCTACGCGCCCATGCAGGCATGGTTCGCTCTCCACCCGCTCGCACCCGCCGTCGTGGAGGTGCGGGGGCTCCACCACTTCGACTGGTTCGCGAGGGGGAGAGTTCCGGTGCTGGAGGTTATGGAGAGAGATCGAGAGGTGAGGTCTCAGTTTCGCGGCGGCTCCGCTGCGATCGCGGCGAGTGAAGGGGAGAAGCCGGTGGTGGTGGCGGCGAAGCTTCAGGCGTTGAGTCCGAAGTATCATTCGATTATGAATCATGTGCGGATTTACCTGCCGGAGGTACGTAAATGGGCTGGTTACCTTTGCGTTCGATTTATTGGGCCTTCTGAGATTTTTTTTCTCTGTTATATACTTATATTACAGATTTTTTTGGAAAAAAATAATATTCATATAATCCTGAGGGGTAATTTTTAAAATTTTTGAATTTATTTTCAAATACTTATAATATAAATTATTTATATATAATACTGATCTTATAATATAAATTATTTATATATAATACTGATCTTAAAATAGTTCAAATATTTTAAATTTTATTCTAATAAAAATTACATAAAAATATCTTTACCAAATTTGTTTTTTATTGAAGTTGAATCAGATTTGTACATTGAGAGTGCTTCAAAAAAAAAAAAAAAAGAGTTGGGACCGCTTTTTTATTGTTTTTTAAAATGAAGTTTTAGTAAAAAATTTTAGGCTTCGTTTGGGACAATTTTCTTATTATTTTTTAAAGCTGTTTTTTAGTAAAAAAATTTAATTTTTATAATAGAAAATTACTTTAAAAAACAGAAAGAAATCGCCTCAAATAAAACCTAAATCATAATATTGAGCTGATTAGAGAAGAAAAGCCATAATATCTGATTTAATTTTTTGAGATATTGAAATGTATTAATTTTTCTATCATATTTATCCTGCTTATATAAAAATATTGTATTATATAATTGATAATAAATATTTTTTATTTTAAATTTATTTATTAGTAAAGATTATATAATTTCAGATTATTTAGATATAATATAAATATTATATTTCAGTATTTTAAACTGAGTAAAATTGGGTTAGAGATTCTAACCCAATTGTTTACTATTAAATTTTGAACTGCAATTCATCTTTTAGTGGCATGATTAAATATTTATTATTAATTAATTTCTAGTGATTAATGAGTTATTTTGGGAGTATTATGAGGACCCAAAGCACTTATGCTTCCATATTATAAGCATTTCTCCCAAAAATATTATATATATGGTTCATAATTGAGCAGTAAGGCTGATACTCAACTAATGTTAATTGTTTGCAACATGTCAGTTATTTCCAAGCCTCAAGAAATTAGTATTTCTTGATGATGATATAGTAGTCCAAGCTGATCTTTCACCTCTTTGGGAAATCGATCTCCAAGGCAAAGTTAATGGCGCAGTTGAGACTTGCAGAGGTGAAGACAAGTTTGTAATGTCCAAGAAGCTTAAAAATTATCTAAACTTCTCCCACCCTTTGATCTCAAAGACATTCAATCCTGAAGAATGTGCTTGGGCTTATGGCATGAACATCTTCGACCTCGATGCCTGGAGGAAAACAAACATCAAAGACACATATCATGAATGGATTCAGAAGGTATATTCAACTTATCCTCCCTAAAAAATGATCATGATGAATCTCAAAGTTCTTAGATTCAAGAGCTTTAAGTCTCATATTGGCTCAATATTTTCTATTTTTTAATCCATTTTGCACATTTGTGCATGTATACATATGCTCATTACCTCTTGTTTTGTTGTTAGAACTTGGAATTAGACTTGAGCTTGTGGCAATTAGGAACTCTGCCTCCAGGACTTATAGCATTTCATGGCCATGTTCATATAATAGATCCTTACTGGCACATGCTGGGGCTTGGATACCAGGAGAATACGACTCGAGATGATGCGGAGAAAGCTGCTGTCATCCATTTTAATGGCAGGGCCAAGCCTTGGCTGGAAATTGCATTTCCTCAACTCCGGCCTCTTTGGACAAAGTACATTGATTTCTCCGACAAATTTCTTAAAGCTTGTAACATAAGGCCTTAGTTAAAGAAGTGCACATAGCATTGCTATTGATGATGATGTTCATTATATGAGGGAGGGTGGGGAGGGCTAAGAACAAAATGCTCATTTTGATGAAGGAAGATAAATGAGATAATTATGAACGAGAGTTGCTTGTTCATGGGTTGAGATGGAAGATGAGCTTAGAGTGGGTCTTGTCTTTGTGAATTTCCGGCACTTGAGTGCAAAGTTTAGATCCTTTTTTAGCTCTTTTTTTTTTTCCCTCATCAATTTTCTTAGTTTAGAGAACACTTTATTACTCTGGAAGATGATTCTTTGATGGATTCATAGCAATGCAATTTACATAAATCTGCAGAAGAATGAACGAGAAATTAAAAAAATGCTTTTCCTTTGCTGCTTCTTATGAACCCATTCTGTAGAATGGAAAATAAGTGCTCCGGAGGCAGCGAAAAAACAGCCAAAAATTGATTTACGAGACATTTCATGTTCTGCCCGTTTACTTGCTCATATTCTTGGACAATTCTTCTGCCTATTCAGATTTTGTTTGGAAAGACTTTCTTGCTGCTTCTTAAAGCAGCTTTTAATAAAAAATAATATTAAAAAGCTGTTTTAAGAAGTAATAAGAAAATCGTCCCAAACGAAGCCTTAATATATTTATAATCATGGTATATGGATTTATGAAAAGGCTGTAAACTAGCAATCTCTCCAGCAAAATAGACTCGATCTTCATCAAGATTGGTAAACTTCAGAAGGAAAGGAACATTCTTATAATATAACTTAAATTATGCCTCAAGCCATTTTCCTTTTTTTTTTTAAATTTTTGAACATTTTATGAAGGATAAGAAAAATATTAGTTCGGTCCTAAAAATAGTTTCTTATTTTGTCTCAGTTGCTGGTCATGGAGTAGTTGTCTGAGTAGTTCCATCTCTTATTACCGATTGTCAGCCTATTTTTTGTTGAATATGAATGGTTTTCTTATTTAGGCATATAAAGTGGATTTATCTGGAAAGGCGGTTAATCCATTTAGTTTTCATTTCACGAGAAATTGGTCACCCAATAACAAGTTTCAGTGTATTTTGAAAGGCACTCCTCATAGCCTTAGTTGGCCAATCGCATCCTTGGATCCAACCAATTTAAAATGATCGACTAATATCGCCGGTCATATTGATCCACATTGTTGGTTTTTTTGCCCAATTAAATTGGTTTGTCAACATGATCAAACACCTAATTACTCGCTAAATAAAATGAAAACTCTTTCTTCTCAATATTTGATATAATCATAAGATATGCTGTTAAAATTTATTGTTGATTGGAGTAATATTTGCAAAGTTAAAAGAATTGACATGTGCAGGAATATCTACAGCCTTGAGCTCATCTAGCATGCATTAAATCCAAGGAGATCTCATTCATGGATGGTCGTCTTGAATATCCAGAGGCCCCAGTAAAGTGTTCTATTGAGTGATAATCATAGTTAGTTCCACCTGAAGATGTCGACGATTCAGATGACAGACTTGTTGGGTTTTCCCCTGTAAAGTATCCTGGTAGTGAGGGAACTAGAAGCGTTTCAGTATTAGTACTTAACATGAGCACTACAGAAGCCATGCTTGGCCTCTCCATTGGCTCTGCTTGAATGCAGAGCAGCCCAATGTTGATGCACCTCAACACATCCTCCAGCTGATACTGACCACCAAGACCTTGATCTATGACTTCTTCTGCTTTTCCTTGATTCCAATGTTGCCAAACCTGAGAAAGAACCAAAAAAGATTAATATGAGTTTTAACAACAAATGCAGTCACATTGTAAGTAAAGAGATAGAGGTTGGAGCTCTTTGAGTTGCTTACATATGTTTGAAGGTTCAAAGCATTTCCTAGCTCTATGAAACTACCATTTCTCCTTCCTGTTATAATCTCCAGCACCACCATTCCGTAGCTGAAAACATCTGATTTAGTAGAGAACAGGCCGCGCATTGCGTATTCTGGAGCCATGTATCCACTGCATTAAACCAGTGATGAAACATGAGATCAATAATGTACCTAGTAAGAATGATTACGCATGATTTGGAGCATTAATCTGCTTACAATGTTCCAGCAATCTGTTTTGTGTTCCATTGGCTTTCATTGATGCCAACAAGCTTTGCGAGGCCAAAGTCTGAAATCTTGGGGTTCATATCACCATCCAGCAAGATGTTGTTTGCATTAAGATCACGATGAATGATTCTTAGACGCGAATGGTTATGCAGATAAACAAGGCCTCGAGCAATTCCTTCTATGATCATATGCCTCCTTTTCCAGTCTAATTGTGCTCGCCCCGCTGGATCTGTTTAGATCGAGCAAGATTAGTTCAAAGAAAAGGCCAAGAGTTCCAATGTTTTTGCTGCTTTCAAAAAAATTTTATACGAAATAGCTATTATAGAAAGCAGTAAAAAAATTGTCCCAAATGAATCCTAAATCAACTCACCATATAAGTGCTTCTCAAGGCTTGCATTGGGAAGATATTCGTAGACAACTAGCTTCTCATCCTCTTGCATGCAACAGCCCAACAGCTTTACAAGATTTTTGTGTTGAAGTTGAGCAACCAAAGCTGCTTCATTCCTCAATTCCACCAGGCCTTGCCCATAAGTGCTGGAGAGCCTTTTCACCACTATTTGTCGCCCATCCCATAGCACCCCCTGGTGATAATATCAAATCAAGAAGTATAATTTCTTAACAAATGCGAACTGTAAATCAATTAACATTAGGTTTGTTATGTTTGTGGCTAAATTCATGTTCAATTAGAAAGCTTAACGGGTTGTTCGGCTATAAGTTGGAATTAGTAAATCTATAATTAACGCCAATCTTACCTTATAAACAGGTCCAAATCTCCCTTCTCCGAGCTTATTTTCATTGGAAAAGCCGTTTGTTGCAGCTTTAAGTTTTACAAAAGGTAGTAGATGAGATTCAGTTGTCTTTATATCCTCTTCCACATCAAGCTCTAAGAAACAGCATCCATGAAAGGAAATAATGTTTATCAATTTACATTAATCAGCACAAATTTTAAGGATTCTAATCCTTCGAAGAACAGGAAATTAAACTTACTGGATGTTTTTCGCTTTGCAGATCTGCTTCGGCAGATGAGCAAAATGCAAACGGCAATGATTACTGATAAAATGGACGCACTGATTGACACTGCAATAATTATTTTCTTTGTTTGGCTACCTCTGCTTGTACCTACTTGAAAATCCATTCATTAGAACAGAAAAGAAACCCAATAGGCAAATAATTTTTTTTTAAAATAGAAATAAAATTTTTTAACGTTATTTATTAGGCTCAGATTTTTTTTATTATTTGTATTTTATTTTTCTTACGACAATATCACTGGCTATCCAATACAGAGAGGAGCATTATGCTGACGGAAGGTTGCTTGGAAGAATCGTTTGACAAAGCTTACGGTATCTACGAAAAAAACATTAAGCCAGATATTCTGATTAAAATTTTAATTTACACAAATCTGGTTTTTTTAATTTGTATTGAGATTATCATAATGTTATTTTATAATTTTGTATTAAGATATCTATTGTGCTAATCCTGTTTGAGCTCATTTGAATTTTATTTGATTATTATTCTCTAATAAATAAATAACAGATATATTTTTCTAATTTTAAATATTATGAGAGATATAAAGTTAAATACTACTTTTTACAAGGCCAAAGTAATTTTTATTCAAAATTCAAAGCTCCATTAATTTTTTTCAATTTTTTAAGGTTTAGGGATTTTTTTTTTTAGAAATTTGAATCGCTTTGCTATGATTTAAAATATTCATTTTAATTTAGTTAATTTAAAATTAATTTAGTTATTTCTGTTAGGGTGACGAGCTATAACGATGATTTAATAAATTTTTAATTAATTTAAACCAAAATTGATTGGAAAATTATCAATAAATATATATATATTTATTCATATTTCAATAATATTAAATAAAGCAGCGATATTAACTATTAAAACTAAAAACATTTAAATATTTTTAAGGGAAAAAAAAAACTACTGGCCGGATATCCCTTACCGGTTCCATCAGGAGCTGCAGACATAGAACGAGCTTGAATCAGCGAGAGGTTGAAGAAGGGATAATTATTGTAAGTCACAATGCAGTTCGAAGCTATGGATCCTCCCCCGAGTACATAATCATGATGATCCTCCGCGTAAGAATCGTATGCCTGACGCAAACACTCGTAACAAGTCTGCGGGTCTAAATCCATTGTGCACCACGCCAGCCCATATATTTGCTCATCCGGATTGTTCGCCTTCCCCACCGCAATCCTCAACTCACTACTTTTAGCCTCCAGCCACAGCTCCTCCATCATATCCCTCAGTTGCCGGCTGTATTCCACCGGTTTCGTAGCGTTATCCCCTCGATAGAGGCTCATGAAATTTAGATTCTCTGGCAACGAATAGAAGCTATGGTCTTCGTAGCGGAGAACGCAGTATTCCTTGCGCACCGCAGTGGACTTCCGTCCAGCGCATGTGCCGTTAACGGCCTGGAAAGCAGCGTTGGTGAGGCAGTCGGAGCAGAGCACAAAGGACGCGTCGGGGCGGCACTGAGCGAGGCCGAAGACAGTCTGGGTTTCCGTTGAGCCAGCGGAGTCTTCGAAAAAGAGCTTTTCGGTTTTGGGAGTGGTGGAGATGAGGCTGGTGAGGAGGATTTGGAGGTTGCTGGCATAGGGACTTGGGTAGGTGTAGTTTCCGCCGGAGTTGCAGGTGGTTAATAAGGGGTCGTCGGCGGTGATGATTGGAGATGGCGTGGAGAGAAGATGGGAGATTATTAAGGAGAGGAAGAGGATGAGGGTAGTGGAGGGAGGTGTCATGACTGTGGCTGGCATGCCGGGGATGTTGAAATGGTTTTGCAATTTTATAGAGGGTGTTGTTTGGATGATCTGAGGGAGTAAAAGGAATGGCTATGTCTTCTGTTTTGGTCAGACTAGGTTGATTTGTTCGTGGGGGAATACTTGAGCTCGGTGGAGGAGGATCCATGATCTGTTGAGTAATAATATTCTAAATATTGTAGAAGATGATGATTCCGAGCAAATTATAGGGTACCTTATCATGTTGTGCAATAAATTAGAAGGCTTAGTTTATATAAAGTCCTAAGAATTATTTTATAAATTATGCTATAAGGATATTGTTTATTTGTGATTGATGATTGTATAAATTGAATAATTCTGGTTTACTCTACTGAGGAGAATAGCCATACTCAATGAAGAGTTGCTGAAAAGAGCTATTCATATTATAGTTAGTGGTCATATTTAAAGTGATTTGACTATTCAAACCCGTGTCCATTGTAGAAAAGTAGTGAAATATCACTAGAGGATAAAACAAGATAAATAAGATAACAAGCTCTCAATTATACTTTCTTTTGTAGAGTTCAATATCTCAACAAGTGTATCTTTCTCAAGATCATCTCTTCCCATGAGGCCTCAAAAAAGAGAAAAATTAGCCATGAAGCATAGTGATCTACATAGAATACGAATAGTTAGTTAATGATAACTTAATGGGCATGGATGGCTTGATTTACAAAGGATATGATGATGGACCATTATTAGGGGAAATCCAATGACTGCATTCATAAGAGGACTTGTACCATGGAGAGCAAGGATGGGTCAACAAGATTATGACAGAATCCATTTTAATGTGACACAAGATCTTAAAAATCCAGGTTGAATGACGAACATAAACATAATTATTCAAGCGGCTACCATCATCTAGACACAAAGTTATGGTAACTGGCAGCGTTTACTTGTCAACTTAGAATTCTATAGGTCAAATGCAATTAATTACTAGGGTTCTACCAATATAATAATTAAGCTAGATCTTTTTTTAGAAAATGAGCATTGCTCCATCACATACACCATTATGATAAGTATGGATAAAACCTGATATTCACATTTCCCTCATGCCAAAATATAGATGCAGATCGAACACTTAGGATGATCAGATCATCAAACTTCTGACACCCTTCCCTTCCCAATAAGGTTCAATATTTTAATAAATGTTAGCTTTTGATTGGGGACTATCCAACCAAGGCATAATTGAATATGAGTAGATTATATAAGTGAACATTCGTATTTAAGATACCTAAATACTCTCGTCTTTTATAATGGTGTAATGAGGTACTATAGAACTTAAGAAAATGTTGCAATTATAACACAAGTTAAGGGAGAAAAAGGTTGTTATGGTAGCAACCTCTATAGAAGCCATTATAATACAACACTTTGGCGTGCTTGTGATAAATGCTTTCATAGCCACAAACCAATAATAAGATAAAATAATAAGCTCACAGGCAGCCAAAGTTAAGGCCATATTGAGGATAGATGCACTCTCTCTATGTAACATCCCAAACTCTTAATTATCAAGATATTGTCTGCTTTAGGCCTAAAAGCCTCACGGTTTTATCCTATTGGTATAACTTCTCAGTAGGTCACCCATCTCACAATTGCTCTAGTATAAGCACGTTTAACTACAAAATTTCTTAAATAAAATTCTAACCATTACACCAAAAGATGCCTTGATGTTTAAGAGTTTAGCTTCTTTTACTTAAGGGGATTCACAATCCCCCCAGTTATGTAACTCACATCCTTATCAGCATCTTTATCCCAGAATCATCCACTAGAAAGATAGGATTCTAGAGGCGTCCCCTCCAAGTTCAAGTGGTGTCTCCCGTTATGTAGCACTTTATCCCATACTGGATTTAAGAGGTGGCTCCCTTGGCATAGCACTATTTTGTATGGCACTTAGTTCCCATCTTCAGATGGTGTACTACTTTGATCCCATTTGTAATAGTATAAACTCTTAACTATTGAGATATTATCCGTTTGGACTAAGAGCCTCACAGTTTTATCCTGTTGATCTAACTTCCCAGTAGGTCATCAATCCCATAATTGCTCCAAAATGAGCACGCTTAATTACAAAGTTTCTTAAATGAAATTCTAACCATTACACCAAAAGATACCTCGATGTTTAAGAGTTTACCTTTTTTACTTAAGGGATTTCACACTTTAGGTGATAAACTTTAGATTGTGATGCAACCAAGCAGAGTCATGACCTTGAGCTTGTTAGTTATGTGTGGAATCTAATTGTGTCAATTAATCGAGTTATACTATTGAATCAAACATCAATTCCATCAGTTGAGCTTAACAAGGAGCTCGCTAGGGGGCAATACACCCTCTGCATAGAGGTTTGAGGGTGAAGCCCCAAGAATTTTTTTTTCTATTCATGCAGTCGTATAGTGCCACGATGTTGTATACTCGAGCACTGTGGTGGTGTATTCTTTATTTATAGATAAAAAGCATTGTGCTACGGCGTTGTAGGCTGCAACACCATGGTGTTGTAGGGTGGACTTAGAGATAAAGATTAGAGTATTGTGGCGCTCCAACCCCCAACATTATGACACTATGAATCGAGCTAAACATAAAGAGTGGAGCACTGTGGTACTTCAAATCCTAATACTGCGAGTTAGGCTGAATAGTTTTTTTATTCCACTTGAAGAGTTACATCATTTGATATAATAGAAGTGTGTCTCTTTTTGTATTCTATGATGAGAATAGTGTATGAAGTGAAGAGAGATAAAGAGAGATTGTGATAAGAGAGATTTATGCAATTTCTCTTAAATTTTATAATGAATTTGTTGTAGTGTGGCTCCATGGTTTTTTTCCTGATTTCTGATTTATTTCCCTTAAATTCTAATGTTTTTTCTTCTTCACTGAACTTTTATTTTTATTACTTATTTTGTTGTATGATTATACTTCCCAATAGTTGGTATTAAAGCCATATTCTTTGGCTTGAGTGGGATTAATAGTTCACAAAATAAGGTACAAGATTGAGAAGTTCAATGGTTCAAACCAAATAATTCATATTCTATTGGAATAGATGATTAAGATGTTAATGGAGGTCTTTCACATCGTAGGCTTGGCCATATGTGTAAGAAAGGTATGCATTCACTTCTTAGTAGAGAAACGCTTTCTAGTTTAAAATCTATGAATATAGATTTTTGTGAAGACTATAATATAACATGAGTTTTTCAAATATTGGTTCAAATGTGAAGTCAAAGAAGTTAGAGTTAGTGCATACATATATATGGGGTCTTGCTCTAGTTCTTTCTAAATGAGGGTCTTCATATTTTATTACGTTTATTAATGATGATAGTAACAAATTGTGGTATATTTCTTAAAACATAAGCAGATTTATTTGAAGTGTTTAAGCATTGGAAATTCATGGTTAAAAATGAGATAGGTTTAAAGCCGAAGTGTCTCGGATTAGATAATGACGGCGAGTATCATGAATAAGAAGTTTAGGGAGTTTAATGCTTATAATGGAATGAAACATGAATTATTATTCCAAGAATATTATGGCAGAATGGTGCTATAGTGCACATAAAGTTAAGAGCATGAGGCTGCATGTTGGTCTACCCAAATAGTTCCTAGTAGAGGTAGTGAATATTGTTGTTTATCTAATCAATTATGATCCATCAATTTTTCTGAATGAGAGGATACCTGAGGAAGCATAAAGTGGTAAGAAGGTAGGTTTATCTGACCTGAAAGTCTTTGATGTTTATATTGATGTAATATCTCGGAGTAAGCTTGATCCAAAATCTATCAAGTGTACATTCATTGGATGTAGCTTAGATAAATTTGGATAGAAATTCTAGGATTATCATAATCATAAATTCATCAAGAATAGGGATTTCACATTCAATGAAAATAAAATGTATAAGGATAAAAATAAAATTGATTTAAAAGGTTCTTCCAAGTATATTGAGATAAAGGATGGTGATGATCAGGAAGACAATGACATGAGGTGTGCTTAAGATGATGAAGCATATAGAGTTTTTCAGACAGTTGTTATTGAAGTAAGGAGATCAAATAGAATTGCATGTCTTTTTTATGCTATCTATGGCTAAAAGATGGTGGTGAACCATAGTGCTATAATAAGGCCATTTAAGTTGATGATTCAAAGAAGTGGGAACAAGCCATGGATGGCGAGATGCATTCAATTTAATTGAATCAAACTTGGGAGTTAGTTAGGTTACCAAAGACAAGAAAATACTGTAGAATAAATGAGTTTACTATCTAAAAGAAAAACTTGGTGGTATCCAATGCTATAAGACTACGCTTGTAGTTAATGGTCTTCAGTAATAGGAAGGAGTGGACAACACTAAAATTTTCTCTCTAATGATAAAAATGACTATAGTCAGAGTTATGTTGAGCATAGTAGAAGTGGAGAATTTGCATCTAGAATAGATGAATATAAGGATAACATTTCTTCATGGTGACCTACAAGAGAGTTGTACATGGTGCAACCTCAGAGATATATGATCACATGTAAAGAAGATTTGGTGTGTATGTTCAAAAAGAGTCTTTATAGGCTAAAACAGACACCAAGATAATGATATAGAAGATTTGAAAGTTTATGTTAAATAAGGGATACATGAAGTGCCAATCAAATCACTATTTTTTTTTCAAATATTTTGATAATGTTATATATTGCCACTCTTGTATGTGGATGAGATGCTGATTGTAGGATCAAATATAGAGAAAATACGAGAGCTAAAAGAGCAGCTATTAAGAGAATTTGAAAGGAAATATTAAGGTTAAGAAAATTGTCGGATGAGAATCAGTAGGGATAGAAGTACATGTATACTGAAGTTCACTTAGGTTGAGTGTGTTGAAAAGTGCTATAGAGATTTAACATGAGGCAAAGCTAGTTTGTAATCCCTTAGATAGTCACTTTCAACTATCTAAGGAACAATGAATAGATCTGAAGCAAATTTAGAACAAATAGAGAGGGCTCTATGTGCTTCAGTAGTTGGATGTTTGATATATGTTACAATCTGCACAAGACGAGATATAACATATCTGGTAGGAGTAGTGAGCAGATTCATAAGCAACCCAGACAAACTTCATTGGGAGGCGATTAAGTAAATTCTAAGGTACTTTAGATTTTTGGTTGACAAAGCTCTTTGCTTTGGACATATATGGATTGAACGAAAGGGATATGTAGATTATGATCTTACTGGAGATATTGATGGGAGGAGGAGCACAATTGGTTATACTTTCATTTTAGGAAAAACTACAGTGAGTTGAGTTTCTTAGTTATAAAAGATTATTTCCCTCTCAACCATAGAAGCTTAGTATATTACTATCACTGAGGTTAGCAATAAAATGATATGTTTGCAAAGTTTTATGACAAAACTTAGCAAATGACAAATGAATGAGAAGTTGTATAGTGACAACATGAGTGCTATTCATTTAGTTAAGAATATTATATTCCATGCCAAGATAAAGTATATCCAGCTTATGTATCATTATGTCTCTTCGAGAAGATGATCAATTATCTTTAGAGAAGACACACATAACCCAAAATCTTGTAGGCATACTAATGAATGAAGTGACAGTTGATAAACTGGAGTTATGTGTAATTTTAGTTGGTCTTTATGAAGGCTGAGGGCAGGGGTGAGCCACACTACAGTTATTATAATCTATGTTATAGATTAGGAGAAGGTTTGATCACAATCAGTTTCTAAGTGGAGGATTATTAGTACTTTGTGGAATATGATTATATCGATCAATCAAGTTGTACTATTAACTCAAACCTCAATTACGTCAGTCGAGCTCGACAAGGAACTCAATAAGGGGTTCTGGCGCAAGGGCATTAAATTTTTTTTCATGTTCGTACAATTGTACAATGTCGTGGTATTTTATGCTATAGCGTTGCGGTGCTACAGTCTCTGGATGAAGACATAGAGCAGAACGTTGCAGGATGAATTCAAAAATAGAGAGTGGAACTACGACGATCCAACGCCTAGCATTGCGACTCTGTGATTTAGGCTAGAGATAGTGAGTAGAGCATTGCGACGCTCCAAATCTTAGCACCACTGCTCTGCTACTCGGGATTAGTAGTTTTCTTCCCTCTTCTTCTTATTTCATTTGAAGAGTTGCATCCTTTGGTGTAATAGAAGTGTGTTTCTTTGTTTATTCTATGATGAGAATACTGCATGAAGTGAACATAGATGAAAAGAGAGTGTGAGAAGAGAGATCTCTACAATTTCTCCCAATTTTTATAATGAATTTCTTAATGTGGTGTGGCTTCGTCGTTTTTTTTCTGCTTTCGGATTTTTCACGTTATATCCTGATTTTCTTTCTTCTTTGCTATACTTAAATTTTTCTTGTTTGTTTTGTTATATATTTAAAAGAAAAAAGACAAATTCTCATCCGAAGTTAAGTGGATAAGTTTGAGATAGGTAATATTTACAAAAAAATAAAATATTTATCAACATATTATAAAATATCAATTTAAAACTATAAAATAAAAATGGTGCTTATTTTTATAGTTATATAAATTTAATGATCTTATAATTTTGATATATTATTCATTTATTTTCCCATATATTTTAGGAGAAAACTTGGGTTTGAAAATTTTAAAAATATTTTTTAAATTTCTAAAATCCAAATTTATCAAAATTTATTTGGAATTTTCTCACTCAATTTTTATATTGGCAGCCAGCAATGCATTTTTTTAGGGCATGATACTTTATATATATATAGCCTTGACATAATGGTTTGTAACTACAGTAATGCTAAGGCCAGTGATGCGGATTGAGTTCTAATCACTGGCTCCCACATTGTTGCATCTAAAGGGTACCAGATGTGGCAGGAGTTTTTGGAGGCTACGGGATGTGTGATACTATTATGTTAGCTCGAGAAATTATTACATGCGGAATCAGAATATAACAAGTCCAAATATAAAATTATGTACGGACTTTCTTGTACATATATTGTGTATATTTATACACAAGATATATAAATATGTATACATATAATGTGCACACATTGTGTACAACTATGTACA
Organism: Dendrobium chrysotoxum; assembly: GCA_019925795.1. Lineage (NCBI taxonomy): Eukaryota > Viridiplantae > Streptophyta > Magnoliopsida > Asparagales > Orchidaceae > Dendrobium > Dendrobium chrysotoxum. The sequence goes on along the minus strand of CM034299.1, from coordinate 29,675,097 downwards.
CAATGTATGTACACACAATTACATATACTGTGTACAAATATACACAGTGTGTATAAGAGAGTTTGAATGTAGTTTTACATCCGGACTCCGCATGTAATAATCTCCCCTAGTTCTGCCCATGTTCCCATAAGCTGGAATTCTTGTCATTGAAATCTTTTGTCGGTGCATTGAAACCATGAATCCTTAGAGCTGGTCTCTGCTGTGATCCTCTCTTCCAAAAAAAAAAAAAAAACTCAAATCACACTCTTACCCTCATATCAATTTATTCCTCACAATAGATTGGCAACAATTTTTAGATCGCAAATCTTTGACGATCAACACAGCTCTCAACGCAGGATAGTAGCCAGCAGCTACAAAGGGAGAAATGTAGTGTCTCGGTCGCTTGCTCGGGAGAATCTCGGGAGGCGGTTAGGGCTTGATCCGGTTGAGGAAGTAGTTGCGTGAGATGAAGCTTGCGTGAGGAAGATATCCCGTGACTTGTCGAATGGAGAAATGGGGAAACAAGTAAAGTGCGTGACGGCTAGTTGTTCGAATGGGGAAATGGGATTGAAGTGATTAAAAATAGCGGTTTAAACTTGACTACCTAAATTTACCTATAGAAGCGGTTTTCAAATCGAACAACTGCTGCAAAAGCATCAATTTTTTTTAGTACAAATATTTTTCTTCCAAGGAAATAAAAAAACAGTTTCGAACGTTACTTGTTTCTTTCTTTTCATGCCTAAGTAACGAACAAAACTATTTTATAGCCATGAATACTTCATACTTCTTCAACAACAACAAAAAAAAAAAAAAACGTTTGAACATTTCTGATTTTTATGTTTGTCTATTTGCTGAACACAACTACTTCATAGCAGATGACAGTACAACAATTAGAATAAGTTATATTTCAATTGAATCTTGTAGCTGACGCATAGAATGAGCCAATATCAAACTTCTTGCAAATGCAAATGAAATGCCATTTGTCAATCTTACTAATCAAGTAGATAGGGGGGGGGGGGGGGGGGGGGGGGGGGGGGTGAAGAAACCCTCAAACCTCCAACCAAGTAATCAAAACTCCATATAATAAACTTTAGTTATAGTATTTGAGTTTCAAATACAGACATTTGTGTGAGGAGTGGTGGCTCATTTTTATAAATATGATAAATGGTTGTCTTCATTTATGTAAGTTTTACTATATTATTATCCTAAGAAAAAAAAATTAAATAACACAATGTTTTATAAACAACACATTTTTTTTTGGATTAATTTCTAGCTATGGCTAGGGCTGCAAATGAACCGAATATTCTACAAGTTACTCGCGATTCGACTCGATTAGAGCTTGTTAATGATTGTTTGATGAGCAATCGAACAAATTTGAAAAGTTATCTAAATAATCGGTTGTTATGTGAATAAATTTGAATAACTTGTTTCTTGATTTCTTTAAAATCATGAAAAGTATTGTTTAAAGCTCGTAAACAAGATCGTTGAGAAACTCGATTAATGAGTTACTTACGTAAAACTCGATAAGCATGAAAAAATTGGACTTAAGCTGAGTTTGAGCAAGTACATATGAATAGTAGGTTCATTAGGAGTAGTTGGACGGTTGTTGAGAAGTATTATATAAGTATATAGTCTCACATCATTTAAAAGTTATATTTAGTATTATTTCATGAATACGGTTAAAAGTTAAATTTAGTATTAAATATTGGGCCTCAATTTATTATTATTAATTTATTTAATTCAATATGTTAAACATCATCTCGAAAAGGCTTATTTACATTTTTAATGAATTACACATGTAAAACCTCATAAGCATAGAAGGAATTAGACTTGAGCCGAGTTTGAGAAAGTATGAATTTAAATGAATCAAAATTGAACATTGTCATAAAAGTTCGAATCAAGGTCGAACAGACGAGCACAAACTTAAATAGCCCTGACTCAACTCGATTTATTTGTAGCCTTGATCGATACGTCATAAAAAGTCGCTTTGATTGAGTACAAATCTTGAGGCATATCAAGTTAGAAACTTCCAAAATTAAATTTAGGACTATCCAAACTCAAATTTTAACAAACTTATAATCAAACTGACCAACTCGACGAAACGATCCCAACGACACTGAAATCAGTCCAATTCGAGCTCAAATGGGCCCAAATCAAAGGACCAAAACATATTTGAAAACTTCAAAGCATTAATTGGATAATCAAATGAAATCCAAATATGACATGCTTATAGTCCAATCGAACATCTTGACGAGACAAATCCAACAAGCCTAAGATGGCTTAATTCTAACATCGTTAAGGTGCTTAAATGCTTGACAAACACTTCATAATCGAGAGAAGCAGTATGGGCCGTCCGATGGAACATTTCGAATTTGCTCATGATCTTCTACATATTTACGGGATATGTCACTATCAAAATCTATAAATAGATCTCCTCTTTTTACATGAAAAGGGGGTAGACTTTTGGAGAAGATTTGGATTATGGGCTAGAGATTCAAGAGAGCTCTGAGACATGAAGAATCCTGGAGATCCACCCTAGCACCATCGCCGACAAACCCTCGTAGTTCGACCACCACTATTCGACCTCTGTCCGACCATCGTCGTCGAACCTCCATTCGGCCGTCACCACCGGATCTTTGATCAACCTCGGTAGCCGATTACGGTCCTTTCAACCCCCGTCGCCTGCCGACTATGGTCTCGCTGACCATCGTTGTTCGATTATGGTCCTTCTGATCTCCATTTGCCCACCGAATACGATCCCTTCGATCATGGTCGCCCGACTACGGTCCTATCGACCATCGTCGCCTGCTGACTATGTTACCTTTAATCACCGTCGCCCAACTAGTATCCTTTCGACCTTCGTCACTTGCCAAAAATATTCCTTTTGATCACTTTCGCCCACTGACTACAGTCCCTTCGATCACTGTCGCTCAAATACGGTCCTTCCTCCTTCCATCATTTACCAACTACAATCCCTTAGATTTCTTTTGTCCAAATACAGTCCTACCAACCAAATGAATAGGCCAACATTCTCTTGAGAATAACTCTCATATCATTGGATCCTTCTAGCCCCAACAATGTAAAAATTCTATATGATGTATATTTACTATATTGAGCCAACACCTTTCCTCGAGGAAGGACATCATTTATAATTAATAACAAACACTAGTAGATTCATTTAAATTAGGGGTGTCAATTATTGACTAGACCCGATAACCTGACCCCGCTCGCATCCATACCTCATACCTCGCACCCGCGCCCTGGCCCGCACCCTTGCTTATTTGCTGCACTGCTCGCAACTTGAGTTAACAGGTCAGGTCGGGTCAACCCGAAAACCTCTTGGATCAGGTCCGGGTTTGAATTCCTAACTTGTTTGCCTAATTGGGTCGGGTTGGGGTTGGATTAGTTGAAGGCGGGTTAATTTTGGGTTAAACCTAAACCCAACCTAAATACCTATTTTGACACCCCTAATTCAAACTGTGCAAGACCTCATGATTTTTCCTTTTTTAGGGATTTTCACGTAAAAATTCTAGTGTCTCTTATGAATGCTACACCCCTCTCTCTTATCTGACTGTGTGTTGGATCTTCCTACAAAGCTTAGAAGCTAAACTCTATATCTTTCTATCGTCGCAAATATTCCAGCACGCAACAAGCCCTAACCCTCTTGACCGTATCTTCGTTTTAATCAATAAGTGATTCTCTTACGTTTAGGCTTCATTAGAGATAGCTTTCGACGACACCTTTTGCTTATTTTAAAATAATTTTATGCTATAAAATAATTTTAAAAATCAGCAAAAATAACTATCTCAAATGAAATCTTAGACGTCAGCAGCCGGCCGCCGTTCTACTAAATCTTTTATCATATAATAAGTGCAAATACAAATTTCGACTTCAAACTAACGAACCAACACACTGCACAATGACTTAATTAATATGATTTTAAGCATGCATTTAGCACTAATCTTCATCGTAGTATAGCATCCAAAGATTAATTAGGAGTTAATTGACCAAGACTTTCTAGTTTATGCTTTCCAACTGGCTGCTTTTAATTGCCGACCAAGCCATTTATTTTAGCTTAGTTTGAATGGTATGAGCAGACGTCCTGCGTCCAAATGGCTGAGCCACGTCCTTCATAGACATTAATTTTAAGCCACATGACTATAATGCTTCCATGACCAACTCAATTTCATAATAAACTTTGTTCTCCAACTTTTAAAAGCAAGGCATCCCATGACAAAGGATTGATATGATAAATAATATGCAGCATCTTCATAAATTTCAACTTCACGAATGATTATTTGATGCGCTATTCATAAGAGTATTTGATGCACTGATGGAGGGTGTAATGAATCATTCAATATTCATGGAGCCAGTGTTTATCCAAAAGGATAGTGCAGGTCCGTTTTCAAATCTCCTATTTTTAAAAGTAACATAAATGAGGTTAAAATTCTTTCACCTTTTCATTGAACATTCGCAACATCATCACCAACGAACCCTTCCAACTAAGAAAAATTATTCTGTGCGGACACCGGATGTGTACGGAGACCAATAAAAATGTGCAATGTCACCCCAAAATGTACCGCACTCGGTACCGCTCGGTACCTGAGCGGCACCGGACGGGAAGAACCGTCTGGTGTCCGCACAGAATAATCTCTCAGAAGCCCTCGCAATATTTTTCTTTTCTTTCAAAAAAAATATGAATACATGATATATTAGAATAGGGTGTTGAAAGTGCTAGAGTAAATGCGGGGGATGAAGAAGAAGGCGGGGAAAAAGCAAAGCCTCTTATAAAGTAAATTTCTCAAGAGGCAAGTATTATACATAAGAATACATTTATAGAAATCCATAAATGAATAATAAGAATTTAAATAAACAATAAAGGTGAGGGAAAGCTGACTATGAAGCCCATATCTTATAATACTTCCTATCTCCCCGTAAATTCGCGATAGCCGAGGAAAAAATGGGAGGCTACAAGATATGAAGAATGAAAAATCTTTTAAAAAACAAAACAAAACTCGAATTTCAATAGAAACTTCAAAGATAAGTGTGCTCGTATCGAAGCACTATTAGGATGGATGAACTCCTGAAAATTACACCAATACGACAATTGTAAGACTGTGAGGTCAAAGAGGACAATATTTTCGTGATTGAGAGTTTGCAGAAAATTGACCATGTCTATGATCAACAAATGATTTTTTTGGCCTCTAAGATACCTAATCTTATGGTTTAAATTTATTTTATGATATTGGCTATGATTTCTAATTTGTTTTTTTTTTTAATTTTTGGCCCTCTAGATCAAGTGGTACTCAGTAAGCCTTTTACAATTACTAAAGATACATTATTTTTATTTTTCTTGTCTCAATGAGAAGAGCTCAATGCCCAACTTTTTTTAATAAGAAAAAAATTATATGGATAAGATAAACATTAGACTGAATCTAATGTTGTTTAGGTCTGCAGAAGAGCTGTCTCTGGCAACCTATGACTTGGACTTTGTTCAAGAAATAAAGGGAAGTGTATGTACACATTTAGCAAGCTAATAATCTTTTGAAGTCTATATACTTTTTTTAGAATATGGATTTGATAAAAAGAGAATCATAAAGGAACTTAGTCATTTCTTCATTGATGTCCAATTTGTCCACAAGGAGAATTAGTTATATAAGTATAAAGACTCACTCATTAAATACATATTAACTCCTAACAAAACTAAGACAACCTATTATCATTATTTAACTGATAACCCACTTAACCCGTTATAGGATGGATTGAGCCACAAGATAATGATTAGGCCAAAGGAAGATCGATGAAATTTGCGAGATCTCGACAAGATGTGGCAGATCTTGGAGATTGTTTGGAGAACTTCTAAATGCATGAGAGTGGAGAAATAATATGGTTATCTATGAGATCTTTTGTGGATGAATCTAATGAGGAGCTAGTTAGTAGGGTTATCTCAACAAGATTTAGAAGTGGAGGAAGGGAATCAATCCATAAATTGGTAATATCATTGATAAATATAGTAATGAAAGTCAAATGATGAATAAGGAGACACCTAATGATGAGGATTGATATATCATCAAAAAATTATCTTTGATCAGGCACGAATCTCGAGATAAAATCAAGTTGAATACTTTTGAAATTAAATTTGGGACCATATGAACTCCGATTCCATCAAACTTACAGTCGAACTGAACGTCTCGAAAATACGAACCCAACGACACCAAATTCGACTCAATCTGAGCCCAAATCGAAGACCCGAAGTGCGTTTGGAGAGTTCAAACCATAAATTGGATAATCAAACGATTTCCAGACGTGACATGATTATAGTTGAATCGAGCGACTCGACGAGACGAATCCAACGAGCCCAAGATTGTCGAATTCTGATATCATTAAGACATTCAAATGCCCAGTAAACGACCCACGATCAAGGGGATCAACATCGGCCGTCCATTCAAATCACTTACAACTTACCCTTGATCTTCCTCCCATTTATTGGTCATGGCACTCTTAGAAAACTATAAATAGATCTCTCATTCCTCATGGAAGGAAGACCCAAGCAAGGAAGAGAAGAAAGAGAGTTCTGTTGCCACCAAACTTCTCCTCGATCACCACCGGACTTCCACCAAGCTACTGATTGTCGCCAAACTTCCGCCCGGCCACCGACGGAAGCCAAACTTCCACCCAACCGCCGACTAATGCCGGACTTCCGCCCGATCGTCGATTGATGCCGGACGTCCACCCGATCGTCAATTGAAGCCAGATTTTTGCCCGACCACTAAATGTCACCGATTTTTTGATCTCTGTTCGTAATTGGATTTAAACCCGACTGTTGATTATTGTAATCTGATCATCCTCAATTTCAGGGATGAGTTAGTCACTTGTAATTTATTCAAACACTAGTGGAATCATTTCAATTAGGTGTGGCCATGTGGTTTTTCTCTTTTCCAGGATTTCCATATGAAATTATGGTGTTTTCTGTTTCTTTTGTTTGTGTGCTGGATATCCGTACAATGCTGAGACATAAAATTTTAACTCTATTGCCTCGTATATTCTAGCCCTCAACAAGGATATTAACGGGATCTAAAAAGGTAGAGGGCAATTATGTTGGATCTCAGAGGGATGTTAACGACTTGATGTTATAGTCTTGAAGAATTGTGGAAGAACACATGAACACTAGCTGAAAAGTAATCGAATACCACCACATTTTAACCAAAAGGAAGGATACTACTCTCAAATTCACAAAAGGAAGAGTTAACAAACTTTATTATTTTATTGTGTCATTTGATAACTTTATTATTAGTTAGTTCTCGTTTATCAAATAGTAATTTAGTAGATGTTCTACGATGAACCGATACTTTTTCTCAAAAAGGCGTGCAGTGTCCGATACGTATCCGACACGACATGCGTCCGACACTCCTCCAACACGTGTCAGACATGCCGAAAACGTGTCTGATTAAAAAAATATTAAATACAAATTAGACACGCATCTCCGACACGCGTATCTTAAATATTTTATGATTTTTTTAAAATATAATTTATTGTATTTAAAATTTTTACTTATTTAAAATGTTAAAACTAAATTTATTATTTCCTATCCACAACACCAAATCAATCGCCCGCACTTAATACCTCATTCATCGAATATTCTCATTTTCATTTCTCTTTGGCAGTGAAGGTATTTTCATCCCCTCTCTCGATGACTGATAAACGACATTGACGTCCGACTCTCGACATCCTAATATTAATCATATGAAGCACAAATTCTAGTTAAATGATTTAGTATTTCTAAATTATTTTTAAAATTATACTTATTTAATTTTTATACACTATTTTTAAAATATAAAAACTATAATATCATATCCATCCAGTGTCCTTGTCCTATATTTTCAATAATTAACGTATCTCATGTCCGTGTAATTGTGTCCGTATCTGTGCATCATAGATGTTAAATCGTGCATTTTTTCTAACATAAAAAAGTTAAAATATGAACCAACTAGTATGAACCAAAAATTTCTATCGAGCTTCCATTTCAGTGATGGTAACGTCATTTACAGAAGGCGAAGCAAATGTACACTTAGCAAACCTCTGCTTGAACTTGTTCCTAGAACTACTTGAATGATCATCATCCTTCTTCCCTGAAACACCATCCATTTTCTCATTCAGCTTTGTTGAATCAAGATCTATGCTCGCGACAGAAAAATCTTCGCTGCAAATGCTCGCATCACCAATGAAGGCCGGCTTCGTCAAAGCTGGAAGCATCACGGATTGGCTGCCAAGCATCATAACCAATGAGGCCACATTTGGTCTCAGACGTTGGTTATCTTCTACGCAAAGCAATCCAATCTGTAAGCATTTCAATACCTCCAGTGATTGAAATTTATCACATAGACTTCGATCAACAACTTTTATTGTCATTTGTTTCTTATAATATTGCCAAACCTACATGCAAATAAACCAAAGATGGATTCAAATTAAGTTATCAAATGATCAATTCGCCAAAACAAAATGCCAGCTTTCTTACATAGCTTAGAAGGTTCATTGCATGATCTGAACCTTGAAAACCGCTGTTTCTCCTTCCAGTAATGATCTCAAGTATCAGAACGCCAAAGCTGAACACATCAGATTTTGCGGAAAAGAGGCCATGTAATGCATATTCTGGTGCCATGTATCCACTGCATGGAGAAAAATAAAATGACATTTGATATGAAAATGATTGGCACTATATGAGATTACTGTTCAAGAGTTCGCAGTTTTCTTACTATGTCCCAGCAATATGACTAGCATTTCTTTGTGTTTCATCAATGGGAAAGAGTTTTGCAAGGCCAAAGTCCGAAATTTTAGGATTCATGTTCGCATCTAATAAAATGTTGCTTGCTTTAAGATCTCGATGTATGATTCTAAGACGTGAATCTTCATGCAGATAAAGAAGACCCCGCCCGATTCCTTCGATGATCTTAAACCTTGTTTCCCAGTCCAGAAACATTTTCCTTGTAGGATCTGTTTCAGTATATTTTGTCAAATTTATCAAATACCCGCATATTACTTCACAAAATAAAAATGGACAAAACCACAAGTGGTCATTTAGATTGAAAAACAATTGTATAAACAATATAGTGAATATTTAACAGTATAATATAAAGAAATAATCAAGTTTGAATGAACCAACTATTCATAAATAAGAATTCATTTATTAAAATTTTTGTAAGAAATCCCTCAAAAAGTCACAAAAGGCAGTTCTGCTGTCAAATTTATTATCAAATTTCAGAAAGTTTTGATCTATCAAAAAAATTTTGCTGATCTGAACTTGATCTTGAAGATGTATAAATCTCAATATGAAAAAAATTCAAGAGTCAATCTTTGGTAGACTTATTCTTATAAATGCATAAATTTAAATGCAAAAAGAGGTACAGGAATCACTTTTAGAGGAATTTCCTAAAGAAATTTCATAAGGAGTTCCCTATAGGAATTCTCTCCATATGCATTCAGTTGTATTACTAGGCATGAGTAGAGGTTCTTGTTTGTTTAGATGAAAAAATTAGAGAAAAATTCTATCAAGATATCCTAATACATTTTGTATCAAAATGGAACTATTTTATTATACACGCCATTGATTTCATGCATCACATGTCATTCCTCAAACATAACGAAACAATTATACTTTCAAAATTGTAATCATAACAAAAAATGTATATTGTTAAATAGTTTAGTTTTGTTATCTAATATTTTAGTTTTATTTTTTTTTCAAATTTAGTGTATTGTCTAATAATTCAGATGCATTGAGAGATAATAAGTGGCTCATGAAATTAGGAATATCCTATATCATTATAATCTAATAGAATTTTTTTCCAAAAAGAGTTATGCATCAGTAGAGTTGGACATACCAAATAGGAATTTATCAAGGCTGGTGTTAGGGAGATACTCATAAACTAGGAGCTTCTCATTCTCCTCAAGGCAACAACCCAGCAATCTTACAAGATTCCTGTGCTGAAGCTTAGCAACAAAAAGCACCTCATTTTTCATTTCAGCAAGTCCCTGCCTTGATGTTCCTGATAGCCTTTTCACTGCTACTTGTTGCCCATCTGCGAGCAGTCCCTGTTTCAGATTTAATTAAGAAAGAATTAGTCATTTGCCTAAAAAAAAATTATCAACAAGCCCAATTCCAGTTCATTTTATTTGCAAGAATACCTTGTAAACTGGTCCAAATCCACCTTCTCCCAGCTTATTTTCCTCTGAGAAATTATTTGTGGCTTTTCTAAGAACACTTAATTCAAATAATAGAGAATCAGCACTGTTCTTGAGATCCACCTTGTTAATCCAAAATCCTAGATTAAGTACCAAATATTAATTTTCACTTTCATCTTACAACTAATAATATCCAGAAAATAATGGAGAAATGATGAAACCAACAATCTTACGTGTTCTTATTCTCTGCAGAGCTTTACTCCGTATCAGCAAAATAATTAATATTGCAGAGAGAGTCAATGACGTGACAGCTCCAAAGATTGCAATTAGCAAAATAATCTTGTTCGTTTTATTTTTTCCTGTATGAAGAAAAAAAAACATATTAAATGAATCAGATTGGGAGAAAAGGTATTTATTGTCTACTATACAAAACAGATATCTAATTTCTTGATCTTTTATCAGGAGTTGTTGACGCTTCTTAAATAAGGACAAGAAGACTAAGGCTCCCTTTGGGACAGCTTTTTTATTGCTTCCTGAAACAATTTTATAGTACAAAAATTTCTCATCTAAAATTTTTTTGTACTGAAAGCAATAAAAAAGCTGTCCCAAATGAAGCCTAATAAGTCTAACAAGTCCCATAAGTATTCTAAAAGCTGATAGAAAGTGATGAAATATTTAATTATTCATGTTTAAAAAAAAGATGGGATAACAACACAAAAAAGACAAAGAAGCCGAAGTTCAACAAAATCATACAATCAGATGGAATTTTCCCCTGCTTTCCTGTTGAAAATGCAAATGAATAAATGATGCTACACCAATCATCACCTCTAAACTGAAATACTAATTCCACTATTTTCAATTTTAAAATAAAAATTATAAGACACATTTGAGAAGTTATTTTTCGGACCATTATTTTCCCTTTCTCCTGCTTGGTAGTCAATCTGTACATACATGCCATTTTAATTTTTCTATGCTATAAATCTGTAGAGGTTTTTTGATTTTATATTTTTATGGCTAGATCTTTTAATTCTTTCAAAATGAGATCCATTTTACTTAAAATAAATTTTAATGCTAGAAAGTTAAAATGAAAAATAAATTTGTTACTTGCCGGAACATTCGCGACAGGAGAGATATAGGGAGTTTAATGTCTTAGTTTTGTGCGAAGAGCTAGCACACAAAGATAAAAAAGAACCATAATTGAAAGAGACACCAAAGTTTCTTTTGAGTGGAAAACTCGGGAAAGAGAAAAACCATGGGGTCTGGCCAAGTGAAAATGATTCCGCAATCGTTAGTCATCGATGACAAATAATGCCCTTCCTTGGGAAAAGGCATTGATACAATGTGAAGAGTATATTACTTGGTCGAAGTTGGAAGAGCCCTATTGCAGAAATCCAACATAGATCCTACTGCTGATGTTGGGAGTCATAGTTTCTGTTGATAGCATGACTGATCTTATAAACGATGGCCTGCATTGGCATGATTAGCAATATTAGGTGAAGAAGTCCCTAGGCATCAGAATAGCTAGGCATCACTTAGTTAGGAGATTGTAGGTCGGAGAACTGTAGTCGAGTGACAGCGGATAAAGAGTCGTAATCAAGTGGCAATGGTCAGTCAATCAGACAACGGTGATCGAAGAATTGTATTCAATGGGCAATGAAGGTCGAAGGACCGTAATCTGGCGATCTGGTCATAGGACTATAGTTGGCGGGGCGACGGAGGTCGAAAAGACAGTAGTCGGGCAATGATGGTCGGAAAATTGAAGTTCAGAGAAGGTGATCTAAGGACAGTAGTCGGCATGTGGTTGGGATATAGTGATCCGAGGACCGTGGTCGAGCAACAATGGCCTGGGCCTCGTGGTCGGGGCGACGGTGGTCTGAGGACCGTAGTCTTGTTGAGAAGTTTAGTTCAGCTGTAAGTTTGCTTGTAATCGGAGATCGGGTGGCCCTGAATTTAATTTTGGAAGTTTTCAATTCAAATATGTCTCGAGATTCATGCCCGATTAGGGCAATTTCAATGATGTATCAAAATTACTCCGTATTTATAATTAACTCATAAATTATTAATCATTTGCTATGCAAGAATTGTAATAGATACTAGAATTTTTGCGTTAAAAATCAATAAAAGGAAAAACTATGGGGGTTTGGCCTAGTTAAAATGATTCTAATATTGTTTATCATCGATTACAAATGATGTTCTTCCTAAGGAGAAGGCATTGTTAATGCACTGTGAAGAGCATATTACATGGTTGAAGTTGGAAGGCCAGTGCGGTAAAAATCCAACATAAATTCTAGTGCTGAAGAAGAGAGTCAAAGTTGATGTTGATAGAATGCACAGATCTTATAAGTGACAACCTGTGTTGGCATGATTAGCAATAGTAGGTGATGAAGTCAATAGTAATCATAGTAGGTAAACAACACTGATCAGGAGATTTTAGTTCAGAGGGCTGTAGTCAGGTGACAGTAGTTGGAGAATCGTAGTAGGCCAAATGTTATTGGAATGATCATAATCAAACAATAGTGGTTGGACAACTATAGTTGATGGGCAATAGAGGTAGAAATATCATAGTTCGATAATGGTGGTTAAAGGAATGCAGTCAACAGGCAATCTAAGTCGAAAGGATTATATTCGGGCAATGATTGTCAGAAGACTGTAGTCGGGCAATGGTTCCCCAAAGACTATAGTCGGGCGATGAAGGTCCAAGGATCATAGTTGAGCAACTATGATTGAAAGATCTTAGCCGGACGACGATGGTAGGAAGATCGTAGTCGGGCGCCGATGGTCAGAAGACCTTATAGGGCAACGATGGTCCGAGAATCGTAGTAGAGCGATGGTGGTTGGAAGACTATAGCCGGGCGATGGTGATCCGATTATTATAGCCGAGCAATAATGGTCAGAGTACTGCAGTCAGGAGACAGTGGTCTGAGGATCGTAATCAGGAGATGGTGACTAAGTCAGGCAACGATAGTTAGAAGACCATAGTCGAGTGACGATGATCTTAAGATTACAGTAGGACAATGGTGATCCAATGATTGTAGTCGAGCAACAACAGCCCAAGGATCGAGAGACGGTGATTCAAAGACCTTTTAGGGAGAAGGTGGTATGAGGATCATAGTCGGGTCATGGTCGTCTGAGGGCCATAGTTAGGAGATAGTGGTTGAAGGATTGTACTATGTAGGCGACAGAAGTCAAAAGGATCATAGTCGGGAAATAGTGGTCCGAGGATCATAGTCAGCCGATGCTGATTGGAAGACTGTAGTCAGGCGACAATGATTTGAGTATCGTAGTCGGGTGACGGTGGTTCGAGTATCGTAGTCGGGTGACGGTGGTTCGAGTATCATAGTCGAGCGACAGTGATTCGAGTGCTGTAGTCAGGCGATGGTGGTCTGAGGATCATAGTAGGGAGACGATGGCCAGAGGACTATAGTCTTTAGGGAACGGAGGTCCAAGGATCTTAGATGGGCGACGGCGGTTTGAGGATCATAGATGGGCAACGATGATCTAAGGACCATAGGTGGATAAAGGTAGTTAGAGGATTGTAGGCAGGCGACTGTGATTGGAGGATCATAATCGGGTGAAGACAGAGGTCAAAGGATTATAATTGGCAAGCGACAAGGATTAGAAGGACTGTAGTCAGGCGAATGCAGTCGAAAGACTATAGTTTAACGACGGTGGTACTTAGGGATCCTTAGAGCCTCGGAGCTCTCTTGAATCTCAAGCATTAAGTTCAGTCTCCAACTCTAATTTCAAGTTGGGTGAGGGTGTTCTGAGGTACGTAGTAGGTTGATGGTACTCTGAGTACTGTAGTCGAGCAAAGGTGGTCCGAACACTATAGTTTGAAGATGGTGGTCCAAGGATCATAGTCAGGAGACGATCACTAAGGGATTGGTGGTCATAAGACCACAGCTAGACGGCGATGGTTTGAAGATCATGGTCGGGCAACAGTTCAAAAAATTGTAGTAGGGCGATAAAGATCCAAGGATCGTAGTTGGTCGACGACGGTCAGAAGATCATAGTCGGGCGATAGTGGTTGGAAGACCTTATAGGGCAAAGATGGTCTAAAGATTGTAGTCAGGCCAAGATGGACAGAGGACCATAGTCAAACGATAGTGGTCAGAGAAATATACTCCATAGGTGACAGAGGTCGAAACGATCATAGTCGGGCAACAGTGGTCCAAGAACCATAGTAAGATGGTTGGACTCGGGCGACGGCGGGCAATGGTGATTGGAAGACTATAGTCGGGCAATGGTGGTCAGAGTACCGTAGTCAAGCGAAAGTGATCCGAGTACTATAGTCAGGAGATAATGGTTCGAGGAATGTAGTTGGGAGACGATGCCTAGAGGACTGTAGTATGTAGGGGACAAAGGTCCGAGGATCCGAGGCGGATAGTGGTTGTTTGAGGATCATAGGTAGGCAATGATGGTCCACGAACCCTAGGTGATCTACGGTAGTTGAAGGATCGTAGTCGAGTGGCAACGAAGGTCGAAGGATTATAATCGGTGGGCGAAGAAGGTTTGAAGGACTGTAGTCAGGTCATGTGACGGTGGTGCTTCGAGATCTTTAGAGTCTCAGAGTTTTCTTGAATCTCAAATCCGAAATCTTTAGAGCCACAGAGTTTTTTTGAATCTCAAGCCTAAATTTAGGCTCCATAGGGCATATAAAGTCAAAATTCTCTTCTAAAAAAATTGTATTATAATTATTAGTTGCAAATTATGTATGCAGCTTTATGTGCAGATGGCCAATCAGATGCGAGTCCATGTTTATTTCAATCAAGTGGAGTACACAGCAATATACAACAGTGTACTCTAACTTTACAAGCAAGAGTACATAACTATTTATTATTATAATCAAACGCAGTACAAAACTGAGTACATAATCATATACTTGCATCTAATGGATCATCTCTAAGTCATTCATACCAAATAATTTCTCAATTAAATGGCATGACATGCATTAATGTGTAGTAACTTCCATTTCTGTTAACTAGATGTCATTGTGCAGCAAATTTTTATCAAGATAGTGTTACGATCCCAAAAGGATCAAAGATAAATGGTGAATTTAGTTCAGCGACAATTCAAGAAAATGCAAGATCAAGAAATTTTCATGTTTTTTTGCATGCCCAAATGCACTCCTATGGGAGGCATACATAAATATGCAAGACCGATTGCTCTGCCATAACCCTTCACATAACACACTCTAAACACTTACAATTACCTTGTAAGAACTTAATACCAGTAGAATCTATAAACTCGATTTACTATCCATCACACTTAGATTTTGTTTGTGACGACTTTTTTATCGTTTTTTAAAGCAGTTTTCTAATACAAAAACTTCTGAGTACAAAAATTTCTTGAATTAGAAGTTTTTGTATTAAAAAATTGTTTTAAAAAACAGTAAAAAAGTCGCTCCAAATGAAGCATATCATATTGGATAGCATGAAACTTTTTTTTTTCAGTGACAGTCAACACAAAACTACTGTATTAACGATGATTAGAGGAACAAGGAGAAATGATTTGATTGCAAGATTTCATTTTTTAAGGTTAACAGAAATGCTTAATTGGAAGAAAAGTTTGCTGAAGGTTGCTAAATAGCTATTTTAACCTTTAAACAATCTAAAAAAACGCTGCTTTAGCATTCGACGAACTTCTCGGTTATGTTTTTGATGTTCTTCAGCGCGTCTCTAAAGTTAATGAAATAGCTAGTTAGCTACTGATATTTGATATTTCCTTCTTAGATAAGAGCTAGGCAGACGAAATAGTCATAAAAGGAAATATGCATCAAATACGAAACCCACCTTTTCCTCCGGCGTTCGCACCTCCATTGTCCAATGCCAACGGCTTCGCCGTCGGTTCCTCCGCCTTGGCAGGCGTCACGGCCGGGGGCGGAATCGCTGACAACAACTCCAACGAAAAAAACAAAAAAACCTCAAACCTCACCAAACAACTCGGAAACGAAAACACGCCCCCAATTCTCCAGCTGTTGAGCAAGCGCGCAGCGTCATAAAGACACTCGGCGCAGTCACTAGTAAATAAATCAGGCGTGCACCACGCCATCCCGTAAATATTATCCAGATCATCAGGCGTCCTCATCCCAACCGCAAACCTCGACGCAGCGGATGCCGCCTTCGGCGACAACTCCCTGAACAAACTATGCAGCTGGCTATCAAACACAGCGGGATTCGACGCGTTATCCAAGTTCGTAGCAGAAATGTACAGGGTCTGGTCGGGGATGCCGAAGAATCGCATGTCCGAATAGCGGAGAAAGCAGTACTCGAAGCGAAGAGCGGCTGCCTTGTGGTTTCCGCAACCGTCTGCGGAGTTTCCAGTGGCAGTCGTGGCTGCCTCGGAGAGACAGTCGGCGCAGATGGCGGTGGAGACGTCCGGGCGGCATTGGGAAAGGCCGAAGATTTGGGTGGTAGGGGAGGTGCCGACGGAGAAAGTGGAAGAAAGGGTTGACGATGACGGGGTAGAGGCGGTGAGGTTGGAGAGCAGGAGTTGGAGGTTGGAGGCATAGGGGTTTGAGGAGGTGAAGTTGTCGTGAGAACAGTCTGTGATGATATGGGTGTTTGCGGAATCGGTTTGTAGATGACAGAGGAGAATGAGTTGGAAGAGGAGGGGGAGGGCCGGGCCGGCCGGCAGAGAAGGCATAGGTGCGGTTATGGAGGAATTGCTAAATTTCGATAAATAATATTGATTCTGTTTGTTAGCGGGCAAAGAAGGGAAGTAGGAATCTGGGAGGAGCACAACCGTCCAGGCGAAATAGACAGAGCAATAGAGCGTGTGTTGACTGGGCAAATAAATTTTGTTTGGGAGGGATTTTCATACCTATCATTTTATTTCATATTATTTATATATCTAATATTTAAAATTTTAATATTACATATCTACCACCTATAGAACAAATATAGACGCATGACATAAAATATTAAAATTTTAGATGTTAGATATGTAAATTATGACATTGAGTCAACCTATCATGTTGGCATAGTTGTTTGGGGATCTCGCTCGCTCTTTTATGACAGATGCCCTATTATGTGACATGCCTTAACCAATCTCTATCACATGAGTTCAAATTAGTGTGAGGTGTTGGTCCAATTTTAATTAGGTTATTCCTACACATTATCACATCATTGTAAATTCCTATTAAAATAGGATGCCTATGTGATGTAAAGATTTTGGAAAATTTTTAATAAAACTTTAGGATATATTTTCCCTCCTTCAAATCTGTCTTCCCTCTCTCTTCTCCCTCTCTCTCTTGCAAGAAGAGCTCAAGAACTTTCCCAAGATTTCTAGCAAATGGTATAAGAGCCTCATTTAGGCGATCTAGGAATGAGGAAAGTGTTCTTAAGGCGGGAGACAGCTCTTGTGTCGTTCGTATGCTGATGTGCCTGGTGCTGGCTATTTGCATGAGTAGAGCCAAACGGACTGGCATCGAGGCGTAGGCAGAGTCGGTTGTCAATGCAAATGGTGGCTCAGATAGGGTCAGCGGGTTTGGACAGATGACGGAGTGACGTGAGGTCGTGAGGCGCTCGATTTGCGTCTAAGAGCTGGAGCAAGGTAGGTCGCTGGTGCGCTATGCACGGGAGTGCGTGCAGGCCGGAGGCAAAGCAGCCTAGTGCCGCGATCTGAAGCTCGCGAGTGGAGCGTGATTTTCTTGAGGAATCTGGATTTGCGTGAGGAATCCGGTCAAGATTTGCGTGAAGATGGAGAAAGAATTCATGGAAGATTTTTGCGTGGGCTTCTTGATTGGGAGGTGAATGTGATCTAGATTGCAAGGGTCATGAGGCCCAGATCTATGGCTAAGGATCTCAACGGCACCATTAAGGAGATTCTGGGGACTTGTGTGTTTTCGTCGGCTGTACCATGGATGGGAAGGATCCCAAAGACTTGCAGACGGAGATCAAAGAAGAAGAAACAGTGGAGATGCCAATTTATTTTTATCCATGGAGAAATCACAAATGGTTAGAATAAAGGCAGAGTGAAAGGATGGGCTATGGCTTCGGAGCAGAAGCTCATGAAGCAGAGGCTGTTGCTGGTGGCTAACCGGTTGCCTGTGTCTGTTGTTCGTCGTGGTGAAGATTCCTGGTCACTGGATATCAGCACTGGGGGTCTTGTCAGTGCTCTGCTTGGTGTGAAGGATGTTAATGTCGTGTGTTGGAAGGTAAGAATTAAAGATCGGTTTAGATCTTTGGGGTGGAGAAATGGATCAAGAAAGGAAAATCAAAGCAGATATCAGATTAAGGGATTTCCTTTTGGGTTTTTTGAGAGCGAGAGCCATCCGAAGGGAAGGTTTAGGGCTTGTGTCGTCTTAGCTTCTTTAGTGAGGAAGAGGAAGAGAGAGGTGATGAAATCTTGGGATTTTTGTGTGTGTGAAGAAGGTGAACCCTTCTTGCTCTCCTCTATCTTGTTCTTCTTCTTCGAGAAAGACAATCACAAGGGATTGTCATTTGGAAGGAAGTTTTATGCCGTAAGCTCTTTCATTCGGGTAATTTGAGTCGGGTGTGAGAGAAAGAAAGGGCTAGATCTTTGTTAACGGTTGTTTTGGGGTTCTTGTGGAAGAGAGAAGTTGTGGGGAGGTGAAATCTTGGGATTTCTATGAGTGTGAAGAAGGTGAACCCTTTTTGTTCTCCTCTAGCTCGTTCTTCATCTCTGAGAAATAATATGTTGTGATTGTCGGTTGGAAGCCTGTTGGTATCGTAAGATCTTGTTCCTTAGTTGTATGCTGGAAGTGCAGGTGTATTTTCTCCTTGTAGATTAGGAGGTTTTTTTATACCTGTTTAGTTGCTCTCGGTTTTGGGGCTACATCTCATGGTTCATCCGATTTATCATTTCCTGATGCTCCTGTTTTAAAGATCTGGTTAGATATTGAGAGATGCACTTATGGTTGTTTGATTGTAAATGTGGATCAAGATGGAGATCGTGAGGTGTTGGTCCAATTTTAGTTAGGTTAGTCCTACATGTTATGACAACATTGTAAATTCCTAAAAATAGGATGCTTATGTGATGTAAAGATTTGGGAAAAATTTTAATAAAGCTTTAGGATAGATTTTCCCTCCTCCAAATCTGTCTTCCCTCCCTCTTCTCCCTCTCTCTCTTACAAGAAGAGCTCAAGAACTTTCCCAAGATTTCTAGCAGCTAGCAAGCCATCTTGACAAAAATATTGAAATGAACAATTATAATATATTTATAACTTGTGAGGGATGAGGTAGCATTTGGCCACACATCTTTAACATATAAAAATAAAATCTTATTAATAAGAGCTTAGTTGATTCATTCATATTGCATAATATCAAGACATGTCACCTTGTAATTTTAGAATTTTTGCATTCCTTTCTCATTATATTATAACCCTTATATGCATCTTCCTTATTAACAATCATACTTCCCAAATGCCACAATGTAACTATTGCGAATACAGCTGGTTGGTTCACAGCAATGTTAGAAGATGTTTGTACAAAGTTAGCCACATCAAATGCACAATACAAGCAACTAGTAGATACTTGCCTTCTCTGCAAGATCTTTCACCCAAGTGATTCTATTATGGTGCAGATGCAAAAAAGTGCGTTTCTCACCGTGCACATCCTCTAAGCTAAGTCCACAAAAATGGGGGCATATACCTATTGTGAAACGTATTAATGATAATACATATGTGATAAAACTTCCGTCAAGTTCGCCCGCATCTCCTACCTTCAATGTGTCTGACACTTTCAGACCTCGCAACCACACAACTTTTTTCTTCGAGGGCAAGTTCTTCAGGGGAGAACTGATGTGGACTATTTTGGACTTGTGACACACTACAACAATTTTGTTTCTTCCACTACCCTAAATTCAGCTTTATTACCATTTTCATGCATTCCCTGTATATCTTCCTCCTGCTAGAATAGTATAAATATATATAAGCTTCGTTTGGTACGTTTTTTAAACTATTTTTTAAAATAATTTTTTAATATGAATTTTTTTAAACTAAAAAATTATGCTAAAAAATTACTTTAAAAATAATAAGAAAATCATCCGAAACGAAATCATAATTTTGTATGAAAACAACAAATATAATATATAATTTACATTTCAATTGGAGTTATCTGTTTGAATAAACAATATTTTTGCTTTTTTTTTTTAGGTAAACGCTTGCATTGCTTAAGAAAACATAGAACATTTTTTGTGTTTCCTATATGAAAATGCAAAAAGTATTTTTGTATTTTCATAAAAAAATGACAAAAATTAAATATTTTAGAATTTAAAAAAAAACTGTATAATATTTTTTGAATTTATGCCCCTTTTTAAATATTCTCCGAATTACATTTTTTTGCTTATTTAATTTTATATAATGCTCATTTTTAAAATTTGTACGAGTGATGTTGGTCATAAATTAACATTTTCTTGGAGCTCACCACTACATATCCTCAAAAAAAAAAAAAAAAAAAAGAATCGGCTAATTATTTTTTTGGATAATAATATTTGAAAGTTTTATTTTGAATCAAAATACTTCCACTTTTAACATATACTATAATTTTGAAGTCCATCGTGACCAACATTTGGTTGAACAAATTCCAATAGGATTCAATCAAGGTTGAAATCATGAGCAAAAAAATTTTGAATATTAGTCAAACCTTTTACAGATCTTCTTTGAATAATGCTCGAATATTATTTGAACCATGCATTCTAATGTGAAGAATAGGTACGAACATAGTTCAAACAAGGCTGCGTAAAGTTTGAATGAGGTTCGCATAATGTTCAAATAACTTTTGGCGGGGTTAAGCCAGTCTTGAATAGGGTTCTTGTTCCAACAAGTTTCGGCGAGGTTTGAATAGGTTCGACCAATGTTTGAGCATGATTCAAACAAAGATAGATGCATCCAATTATGTTCCAGTAGCTGGAACAAAGTAGACTACAAGGTTAAGACAGCATAGTGCAATCACAACAAATATAACACAACATATTGTAGCTACAACATAGAGTAAACTACCAGAAATAACACATCACAATAGCAAATTTCACATCATTGCTCACTCATGAGTGACATCACTTCAAGAATTATAATGATCTATGCAATCACAATATTTTCGCAACAAGTAAAATAAAAATTGTTATAATGGCGATAGGCACTTGGCCTTACAAGGTATCTTCTTTTTTGAATTGATATCTTTTCAACATATGCAGCTTATCATATCTTAGAACTTTGAATATGAGCTATAATAACTGGCACCCTGGTGCCAAGTTGAAGCAAATGCAAGTCCCCTTGAGAGACACATAACATTGAACTTTCTACTACATATTCTATCCCACAAATCAACATTACTATGAACATCACTATCAAGGACAGATGGTTCAAATTTATTAATGGGTACAACATGTTAAACAAGCTTTGAGCCTTATTTAGGAGCTTCTTTGATGTTTTTATTTTATTTTATTTGCTAAAATAATTTGTGTTCGTTGTAGTATTATGTATATTGAATAACTATTTCTGGATTGTGAGCCTCAAAATTTTTTAAAACTTAGTCATTAGATAGGAGCATGCACAATTGGTAATATGGTTGAAGTTCTCTGAAATATAGGTTGTCATCAAGTAGTATTGATTTCTAGAGAAAAAAATAAAGCATGATCACATCACTCAAAGCCAACTTCAATCTCTATATAAGATGATATGAGTGATTCTTGACATGTATTTTATGAAGTACCTATATAACTAAACTCTCATGTAAGCCTAAGAAGTCAAGTGATATTCCTCATGACTCAAGATAACTATTGATTTAAAACTTTATTATGATATTCATTGCAACATGATAGGTAATAGCTCCAAGGTGTTCCTTTTAAAAAATGATTGATAAAGTATCAACAATACTATTATGTTTATCAGAGATAAACACCCGGTTTTCTACTATGCTTATTAACTCAATCATGAACTACATCCATGACTTATTATTTTTGGAGTCCATCATTACAAATGCCACTGAATAAATCTAAGTATTCAAAACTTAAACACCTACACAAGTAAAACACCTCCAAAGCGTAGGCGGCATGCATTTTTGAAGTCTTGAACATAAGCCACCCATCACTATTTTGTTGAAAATCAACAGTTATCCATGGATTTTTTTATATATAGCATTCTTAGATATAATGATCCTCTTGCAAAGATGATAACTTGCTCATGACACCATATATCCTTTTTGTGATGTAATCCATCTTCACAAATCAATAATGTAATCCATCTTCAGATCTAATATGACCATCTATGACTTCAGGTTATGATTAGATGCAAAGCTTATATCCTTCATTATATATCTAACGAGCCATGGTTGAGATTATCGGTGGTAATTTAATCTAACCTCCAAGGTACAAATGTGTTCTAGTTCAAGAATCTTAATCTCAAATAAAATTAAATTTGCTAATTTCTTAGCTCGCAAATTCCATGAGTAATCCTTCATTATATATCTAACGAGTCATGGTTGAGATTATCGGTGGCAATTCAATCTAACCTCCAAGGTACAAATGTGTTCTAGTTCAAGAATCTTAATCTCAAATAAAATTAAGTTTGCTAATTTCTTAGCTCACAAATTCCATGAGTAATCTAATATTCATGAATTATATTTCATGATTGCAAGTTTGGATTGTGCTAATACTAGCTTAAGAAGAAGCTAAATAATGCATCACATGTCTCTACTAGTGATTGTGTTAGTTCTTATATGCATGCTATATATATATATATTATTGCAAGTTAAAATAACCTGCTAGGTTTAATTCAAAAAGGAATGATAGAACTATAAAGTTCTTTCTGCATGCTCTACCTAAGATTACTTGTACTTATTGTAATAAAAAGAGAGATATAGTGTACATATGTTCTTTTAGGAGATCTATGAATCCTTATGATTTAACTACACACATCTAAATTCCTAAGGGCATAACATTGTATTCATCCCTACAAACTCACAAACTTCTCTATGTACCGATGTTATTGAGTCTAAGGTTTCGTTTGGGATAACTTTCTTACTGCTTTTTAAAATGGCTTAAGAAATTTTTATACTAAAAAACTGTTTTAGAATGTAATAAAAAAGCTGTCCCAATCGAAGCCTAAGAGGGCTTGGATATCAAATTTGTAGATTATGCTTGGAGTTTTGTCTTCATGGAGAATCAATGAAGATAAGATGATGATTTGTAGTACATACAATTCAAAGTGAATCAACATAAAGATGGTAAATCAGAAGTTTTGAAAGGTAAGAAAAAAGATAAACAGTTGCATGATTTTCATTTCTTTAAGGACTTATGTTTAGTTCTAAATTAGTTTAATTTTTGTATATGATCAATCTAGTTTTATATAAGCATTAATGAAGTATTCAAAGACTATATGAATTTATGCTCTTTAAGCATGCTAGAAAATTAAATTGTGTATATGTTCATACTGCATGTTTTATGTTTATTTTAGCACAATAAATTTTCAAATTTATAAATGCATATACAAGCTAAAACTAATTGCACTGGCTTTATCATATCCTTGACTCTTCAAGTGAAAATTCATTGAAAGTGTAGGAAAAATAAATTCTCCCTTGCATTAAGTAGCTTAGAAAAATCTTTCATAAATGATATGTTACCTATATTATCTATAAACTTTAAGATATTCATATTAATCTATCTTACTAAATGAAATTATTTTTTAATTAAGCAACATATAATGTTATACCAAAATTATATATATATATATATATATATATATATATATATATATATATATATATATATATATATGACTGACAAAAATTGAATATCTTGTTATAGTAATTTAAAATCAATATCATGACTATACAAGCAATATCTATTATAAAAATTCATTTCTGATTGATATTTCTTTATAATTATTATAATTGGTGTCTCTCATTAATTGATGCCTCATTATAATAAGCTGTATCATACATAAAAAATATTTATAATCCACACTTGATATTTAGATTCTCTCTTATAAAAGCTTAAAACTTGATAATTACCTATTTATAAAACATAGCAATGTAATGTCTTTTCATAACAAGTAGTAGAGATAAGATTTGTTAACACGTTAGATCCCAAACAAATTATTAATTATCACATGCTATTAATAATAAATATTTTTTTCAAATAATATGTTTTTAAAAGAAATATGTTTTTTATTCAAGGGGGTATTGTGTAAGTGGTTACACCAAAATAATAATCAATGGTGACTCTTTTGATGAAATCAAATGGGAAGAGTTAGTATAATGGTGTATATCATCTATGCTTTAGGTAGGAATGAACTAAAGAGAATAACTAATATGTATATAATGCAAGGGAGTTATTTAATTCTATTTTTATTATCTTTTTTTCTTTCACACTAACATTAGTTTATCAACATAAAATAGGAGATATTGATTCCATGAGCCCATATACTTTATGTGTGGCTCATTATTGAGTTGATAATCACAAACCTTATATGATGTTTCATATAATGTTGTTTCCTAAGTGTGTGTATAGGTTACTCTAATGATAGCAACCATTATGAAGATAACTTAGTGTACCAAACTAGCTTGGAGTTTTGTTCACTTGGAGATGAACTAAGATGAAATATTATTAGGAAGACACAAGTGAAAAGTGATGTTCAACTAGTTGTAAGTTTGGCGTTTAAGAGTTAGTTTTCATTGTAGAGATATTTAAGATCATATATAACATAAAATGCCAAGAGTGATGAATACATAAACTAACATTTACAAAACTATTTTTATTTATAAGTATAACAAAAGTCTATATTAAAAATATATATGCTTAAATATTAAATATAAAATTACCATGTAAAACAAATATGTCAAATCACAAACATATTACATTGTATGAATCAATTATATGATATGACATATGTGTCAGACCAATCATATGAATTTGCATTCACTCTTATCTCAGGTGGATCATATTAGATGATCTAGATTGTATAATGTAATATGTATCATACAATATGATGATGATCACATTCTATAATCATCTACTACTAATTGTTTCTTAATCATTATAAATTATTTGATGGAAGATCACATGACATTTATGGATCAT